>VWYH01005363.1:481490-500877 GCA_013399365.1 Pampusana beccarii | reverse complement strand
GGGTGCATCCCATCTGGACCCATGGATTTATGGATGTCCAGATTGCTTAATTGCTCCCTAACCCAGTCCTCATCAACCAAGGCAGACTCCTCCATTGTCCTGACTTCCTCTGGGGCCTCAGGGATACGGGGGGCTCCTCAGGACAGCCTCTGGCACAGTAGCCAGAGACAAAGAAGGCATTCAGTAGTTCTGCCTTCTCTGTATCTTCTGTCACCTGGGCACCCGCCTCATTCGTCAGTGGGCCTACATTGCCTCTGGTGTTAGTTTTATCTGGCATGTATTTGAAGAAGCTCTGTTTTCCTTGACCCCTCTTGCAAGGTTTAATTCTAAGGAAGTCTTAGCTTCCCTAGTTGCCTCCCTACATCCTCTGACAACAGCCTTATATTCTTCCCAAGTGGCCAGGCCCTCCTTCCATGATCTGTATACTCTCCTCTTCCACTTGAGTTTACCCAGCAGCTCCTTGTTTAACCAAGAAGGTCTCCTGGCTCCCTTCCTTGACTTCCTAAGTGTCAAGATGCTCTGATTGCGAGCTTGGAAGAAGCAGAGGGCTGCCTTGGCTGCAGCGATCATAAGATGGTGGAGTTCAGGATCTCACATGGCAGGAACAGAATACCAAGCAGAATCGCAACCCTGGACTTCAGTAGGGCCAACTTTGGCCTTTTCAAGCAATTGCTCGGGGAAATCTCATCAGCAAGGGTACTTGTAGTTGAAGGGGCCCAAGACAGTTGGTTAGCATCCAGGGACTGCTTCTACCAAGCTCAGGATCAGAGCATCTGAGCTTGTGGCTATCTTTTCACTCTAGTACTTCAGTACTTCCAAGAACTCCTTTTCTAGATCAAAATATCTAAGGGTTTAAAAATTTATTTATATTATATATGGCCACATAGATGTATTTACAGAAATTATCAGTTAAGTGTCAAAATCTTAAACATCAGTAAAATTACCTGTAATGGTATCTGTGGAGTTAAGTGGAGCTGTACTCATCATGTTAATACCAAAAAGTAATATATAACCAATTCCTACAGCAACTAGTAGGTACACTGGCAAAGCAACTGCCCAGTACCTGAGGAAAAAGATTTTTAAAAGTTACATATCATAATAACAATCATCTAATAACATAACAGTTTTAATGTAGTGGTTGTTATTGTATCTAGCACAAATGTAGCCAAGAGAAAAAGAAACAACACCCCTGAATACGGACCCTGGTGTCTCCCAAGATTACTGCCTGCAGTCACTGTAGCTAGTTTGGGATGAACCATCAAATAGATTCCTTACAGAGGTTTTTATTTTTTAAGTATAGTTCAAAGTTTACTGTCTTTTATCAGCAAAGTTCCTGAAAACAAACTGTCAAATTAATTATAAAACATTCAAGCACTATTTCATTACACAACGAAAAAATCTTATCATAGTTACTTATCTATATAAAATAATACTTCACAAAGATTACAGTCCTTTATCATCAGGAAAACTGGATTAAATACAAAGCCACTATTTAAAAAGAAAATTTTGCTATTTGAAAATAATTAAGAGTGTCCTATACTTACACATATTCAGGCTAAAGTGTTTAATGGTTTGAACTTACTTTTGTGGCCAGTATGTTAGTCCCAACGAGAACAGCCAAGTCTCAGGAACGTATGCCCAGATAATATACAAGACTGCACAAAAAAATTAAAAAGTTATAATAGCATGACTGATATTGGTTTGGACTTCCTAAGTTTTAGAGCAATACTTCCCTACTGATAAGTGCTATGTTTTGCTTTTACACTATTTAAACCAAAATAGCTCTACCAAAACATTGTAGAGTGTCTCAGCTATCTACAATGGTTACTGAATAGTGACAATGTATGCAATTCAAGTAAAAAAGTTCCTAAAATAAGAATGCAGAGAATTTTAAAAATAATTTGACTCTGCAATACTATTGAAGACCACACAACAAGGTTAAAGGCAGACAAAACATGAGGAAATCACAAAAGGCAATAACAGATTTTTGTAACTACTGACACACCTGGCAAGTAATGCTCCCTTAGTTCTCCATCATGTACCCTTACAACAGGTGATGTAACAGAATTTTGACCCCTTTCAGATGGGGTCACATTCGTGTCATGAGCAAAGCAACACCTCTCAGCAAAGTACTCAGTACCCAGCATACTTACTAAAGCCAAACCACGATCCTAAAAAAAGAGCAAATCCATATATTGCCCTTTCTGGCAATGGGGCCGGAGAGTTTTCAACCATACCGGTCTCTTCTTTTTAACTTCGGGGCGGGGGGTGGCGACGGGGAACAGAGGGAGCATGGCGGGGGGAACACACAGTAAGAGGCTGTTAGAAGTTTCTCGGCACGTTCCCCTCGGGACACCCCGGCACCCGCGGGCGTGGGAAGCGAGACCCATCACACACGCCGAGCCCACGTACTCGCCCCCTTCTCCTAGCCCCTCAGCCTTGGGGAGGGGCTGAGGAGGTGAGGGCGGAAAGACGCGCACGCGCCTATCTAGCGTAGGGCGGATGAGCGCGCGCAGCGGCCGTTGAAGCTCGCCCCTCAACTGACACGCAAGGAACCGCAGTGGTACCCAACCCCGCCCCAGTGAAGCCACTCTGCCTCCTCCCTTTAGAGCTCACGGCCTGGCTACGGGAAACCACACCCAGGACAGCCCCAACCCGAACAGGGGGGAGGCGAAGATGCCCAACCGTGCCCCCTACCCCCCAGTCCCGCGCGCGCGCACCCGGCCCCCTCCGCCAAGGCCGCACCTCGCACATGCGCAGCCAGAGACCTACCCCGCCAGCCTCCGCGGGCGCAGAACCTCTGAGCCGGCGGTGGGCGGGGTCTGCCGGCCTCTTGCGGCGCGTTGTCTGCTTTCCCGTGACGTCAGGCGTTCCCAGTAGCCAGGGCCCGGCTGGGTGTGGCTGCTGGCGCGCGCGGTGGGAGGGGCTGGCTGGAGGAGGTGGGAGCAACCTAGGCCCTGCGGAGCCGGCGGGAAGCTGGAGCGAGGGCTGGTGACGTCAGGCGTTCGGCGGTGAGGCAGTGAGGCAGTGAGGTGGGGGCGATGGCGGGCGCTCCCCCGCAGGGACTCGCCGTGCTCCTGACCTCCCCTCCGCCAGTGGGGCTGGGTCCGGGAGGGTGACACCTGTCTCTCCAGAGCCCCTCGCAGGGTGACACCCGGCCCGGTCTGGTCCCCTTTGGGGCGGGAACCGGCGCTATCGCTCCCGGGAGCCGCGGCGGAGCCCCTCTGGCGCTGCTGGAGCCCCTCTGGCGCTGCTGGAGCTCTCTGCTGCGGGGAGGATCGGTCGCGGGCAGGGCTGTCCCAGCGGGAAGCGCCGGGCTGCGACACGTCAGTGACGAGCCCCGGGGCTTCCGGGGTCTGACGGAGGCAGGGCAGCTGCCGTGAGCACAGCCGGCCCCGCCTCGCCCCTGGCGGAGCTGCCGGGGTGGGACGAGCGCAGCCGGGCGGGAGAAGGACGCGCGGCCTGGGCGGGGGCTGCCTGGGAGGCGGTTGGGCTGTGTAACTGCGCTGTCCCGGGATGTGGCAATAGTTGGTGAGATGCTGCCCCCAGACCCGGCTAGTGGCAACTGCGCGGCTCCCTCCTCAGCCTCTCAGGTGTGAGGTGCCGTACGGGAGTACTGTCAGGCGTCAGCGACTTAGAATATTGTTAATCGATTTGGCTAGCTTTTGACTTATGCTTTAGGTTGCTTTCTTCCAGGATTAATCTATGCCATGTAAAAATGAGAACACGTATCTTCTATGAAAGTCTCGCAAAGTGTAATTTGATGTGATTATTTTAAGCCCTGCAATGCACATGCTATTTGCCTCTCGCCTCCTCCTCTTATGTTTGTCATAATCCTTTTCTTTCAGGATCACGTACCATGGGTGAACCTATGTCTGAATCTAAGTTTGGAGCTGCGACTTTTTATTTTGCTGAAAAATCTTGCTGTGAATTGGTAAGTAGGTTTGAAACTAGATGAAAAACTTGCAAGATGTTCCAATGGGGTTTATACTCAGATCTGATCCACAAAGTAATTGCTAGTGTTGATTAATTCAAACCGATGCAAAGATGCCTTATACCACTGTATGTTATTCACTTGCAAAAGTACTAAACTGAGGTGGAGCATAGAGACTGTGTATCCTTTTATCAGGCAAGTTTTACTGAATGCATATACAACTATGTAAAATTAGACAGTGGTGCATAGGTCCTGTTAACAGAACTTGACCAACCTCTTGGCTGTATATCTGGGCCATGCTTGGGATAATATACCTAAGAGTGATAGATCTGATTCCTTTAATTGAAAAGCAAACACAACTGAGTTTATGGAAGCTCAAGTCTACAAATTATGTGCAGAGTGTTCACCCTTTTTTTTTTTTTTTTTTGTCTTTGCTTACTCTTTTTTTACTGGTCTTTGTGCCCAATATGGTCTCAGCTTATTTAGTTATTGCTTCTATCAAATAAACTGTAGTACTGTCATGTCCCACTCATAGGTATGGGTGGAGAGGAGAGGTGACTCAGGTTCGTGGGTGCCCTTGGTTGGGAAACAGTACACACAATACTTAAGGTCCGTAAACAAAAGGCTTTTATTTTGCAGCTTGGCCTAATTGCCAAATGATTTGGTGGCAGAAGGATTTACGTTATTTTAGGTTCAATTGGTAAACATCAAAAAAAGTTTGCGGCACATGTGGGGCTGTTAATCTATGTATGTATGTGTTACCATATTAGTTATAATAAGGAAAGCAAAAGAATAGAGGTATAGGAAAGAAAGAGAGAGAGAGAGATATCACCATGGCTCCACTTCGTGTATGATGTGGTTCGTAGTCTCGGATCCAGCGACGTGCAGCATTTTCCTGTGTCTTGTTCAGTTCCTGCAGTGAGACTGGTGAGCGGCAGGGTGTTCCTTAGGATGGTGGGTAGGCTCCACCTCAGTGCTTGCACAGGTGGGCTTTTCATGGTCCCCTGAATTGCCTGCTTGCCTCATCTTTGGTCTCTTGTGCAGGTGTCACTGGGGTGTGACTGCAAAAGATGGACAAGTCCCAAAGGGTCTTTCCCTTTGTGCCATGCTCTTCAATGCATGCCCCACCTCCTGTATCAGCCAGCCTTTGCTTGTGGCTCCTTAGCTTGTGGTTGATCTGTAAATCACGATTCACTTTATTGTGAATGTCCCATCTCCTGCAGCTGGATGAAATGTTTTTGCCACAATGTTTAAGCCCATTATCCTTTTCAGTCTCTGACAAACACTCTTTTGTATTAATATTTCAAAGAACGCTTTCCTTGACTTTTTCCCCCCACACACACCTTCTTGATATCCTTAAAGAGTATTATAAAACCCTGTGGTAGTTAACCTTTCTACTGCTTGGAGAGTTCAGTTATGAGTTACTTATCCAAAGTGTTGCTGATGCCAAGTATAAACAAGGTAGCCCACTATTCTTCCTTTGCAGAAATAAAAAATACAGGTAAACTGCACTTCTTATTTGTAAAGCTGTGTCTTTACAAGAGACTGTTACCAGTATTGAGTCTCATTGGAAAGTGTTTCTATCAATAAAGAGGTTTTTTTTTTGGTGCCATGGACAAAATAAAGTACTTTTAACAGTTACTAGACATGTTATTTCTTAAGGTGATGTGTGTGCTGTGCTATGGAAAGAAAACACTTGATTCTGTGCAAGTGCTCAATATTGGTTTTCAGGTTTGCTTTAGTGGGAATTCCACCTGGGGGGTTGGGGCATGTGGGGGAGAGTGGTTTGTTTTGGTTTTAAATATTGTAGCAAAAACCATACTGTGGAGTGAAGGGGACATTCAGTCATCTTTCAAGATTAGCTGATTTTGTAATAGTAGTTAATCCTTTTCCTCTGATCGAACGTCCTGATCTGTTAAATATGTCAATGTTATAATAACTTATTTTTGAGAGTAAGCCTTGATTTACATGTAATGTTGTGATAGTTCAAAAATGCTACTTTGGGTGAAATCATGTGATTGCTTGTCATCACGTTAGGTCAAGTTAGTAAGTTGTCACTGTGCAGCATGCTAGTATTTCCAGAAAGTCAACCCCTGAAAGAATAAAGGCCTGTTAAAGAAATATTATAAAAGATGTGTTTAATAATTAGTTGGGTTTTTTTTCAGTCATATTCAGAAATAGCTTTGCATTTCTTTGAAATTATAATGCAGCAATACATAGACATAATATGTGGTATTTATTAAATGACACATACATAATGTTTGTTAAAATAATAGGCTTTGTAGAGATCTGTAAAAGAGAGCAGAGTGATTTATTTTGCAGCTTGAGAAGCTCATATGGAGTAATATGTTTTAAACCCTTTAAAGTATTGATACAGTATGCTGCCATGAAGTAGTAAATTGAGCACTCATTCCACTTATTTATATATATATTTATTTAAGTATACATGTACTAACTGTCAAAACTTGATTATTATTTTTTGAAAACCTGCATTGTCTTCTTAAGCATATTTCCTTAGGTATTCTTGAGCATTATATTGCTGCCTAGTACCTAATTTTGTATTATTAATTTTTAGAATACTATTATGCTGCGATTTGATATAGTGTTTAAACTGTTAAAAGTTTTCCTATCCATTCATAACTATTAATCTATGAATATTTTTTTAATGGATATGCAGGTAAACATTTTTTTATAAGACAGCAACTAAACCATTGTGTTAGATAGGTCTAGTAAACATGCTTTTTTTCTCCATTTGTTTTCATTTTGTTTGCTTGCTTTTTGGCTGTGCTTAGTGTGGATTGTAAAGATTGGATCCAAAGGGGTTTGTTGCTTGGTAATGCAAAATATTGCAGACTTTAGGTTTCCTTGTTTTCCTCAGAACACTGCTGGCAGAACTGCAGAAACATGTGGGAGAATGGGGAATACCAATAGTATTTATTTTTGGGGAAATGGGATGAGGGGGAAAAGCTTGGGGAATTCACCTATCTCAGACAGGTCTTAGCAGACAACGAGATGCTGGTGGGCATTGAATGAGCATTATTAACATTTTATAAAAACTTTTTGTTCAGAATAAGTAGGTACATAGAAATAATATTGCTGTCTAGGTCCATGGTATATGCATGAATATCTTAGTTAATTACTGAATAATGATAACCGATAATAGTTAACTAAATATTTTTAGTTATTATTAATTTTGTTAACTAGTGTCTCTGAATTAATATTTTAGTTTGGATCAGGAGAACGCTTTTGAAGCAAATATCCCAATTGTACCTGTCTTTCATGTTTTGGCTTATGTTGTGAGGAGGTCTCGGAGTGTGCTGTGGGATTCATTGGGGATGAAACTAATCTAGAAGGTGCTTTTAAGAATATAGGTAATGTGCATTGACCATGAATGAGTGCTCTGCCTATGGGACTAGATTTGAACCAGTGTAAACTAAAACCCTCTGAAGAGCATGTAATGTGAAAGTAGACTGCTCAGTACCAAATACTTTGCTTTATAGATTTGTTTCCTATTTGGTCGTGCTGCTTGCTTATGAGGATAGAACGACAGACCATCCTTTATACTTGTCTGAATATGTGCAGTTATTACTTGTTCTTAAAGAAAGGAATTAGTGATGGAATGTAAAAATCACTTGAATTCCTCCCTTCCCCTGATGTAAACAGTTTATATTGGTTTAATATTTAGAAACAATTGAGTAATTGTTGCTTTAGTTATTGTGAAATATTTGCAAGATGCGCAATGTTAAAAAAATCATTTATCTTTAGAGTCATGGAGTGTTTATACAGCGATCACAGCAGAAGCCTAAAGCAGGTAGGTAAACTAAACCAATATTACCTAACTTTCTAATGCACTTCTTGTGCTCTGCTTGGACCTTTGGATTGCTATTTCACTTTTTTCTTTTTTTTTTTTTTGGTTGTCTGAATAAATATAAAATTATTATTTCTGAGCAGAAGCATTGTTTTGTTCTTTTACACCGGAAGAAGTCTCATCTTTTTGTCATGTAATATTCAGAGCACTGCTTTACATTTGTAAGAACAGTGTAAATAGTCAATAATATGCACATACATGCAGTAAATTAATGTTATGAGGACAGAGATTTAAGGCTTGTGTTCATTACCTGTGTTTTAATTGTAGCTGCGTTTTAGCTATGTATGTGTAAAGACACCTTGAAGTTGATCTCTGTAGGTAAAGTTTTGCAGTTATATATTTAATATTTTTTAGTAGTTGCAGAAGAGCAGGTGGCTCAACAGTTTGTCAAGTTCTTCGAAGCTGTATTCACTGTACAATTGGTAACCTGTTATATGTAGGCAACTCAGATGAATGTAACCAGCCGTGTAAAATGAATTTTTGCATATAAACTCTCAGATAATACTGCTTCTGCTCTGAAAGTACTTGATGCCACTTCAGCAGTCTAGTAAGGATCTTTACCTTTTAAAGACAGTCACTGAAGGAAATGGATTGTGTTTTTGAATGAGCCATGTATCATACACATAATGGCCTCTGGAGAAAAAAGAATTTTGCTGATCTTTTAGTACCGTGTTGCTATGTGCCACACTACTCTGGATTTATTGTAGAAAATAATTAAATTGGTAGAGCTAGAAGAGGGTCATGTTTTATCTTGAAAATAGTATCTCATATCCATTAGACAGATCACAGCCCTTGTTAGGCTCCTCATTAGAATCAGGCTGCATTTATTCATTTATAATCAATACAGTTCAGAACACAGGCAATTCCTTGAGCAAGGAATGTAAAGCCTGCCACCAGGCCTCTATTCTTACCTCCATTTAAATTCTCTCTCCTTCAATTTATAAAAAACCTCAAGTTGACAGATGTATTTAGAGTGTTCAAGTTTTCTTGTTTTGGTTAGATAGTACTTAGGAAAACAGTATGGAAATAACTGATATTTTTGAATGTTTATTTGGACTTTGATTTCTTTTAATGCCTGAATTGTGTAGTCTAATTCTTAACTGTTTTCTTGAAGATGTTGATCCCTGTGAAGTGTGGTGCAATCAGCCAGTTGACATATTAAGAGAATATTGCAACATTATTAAAATACGCATCTTTTGGCCTCTTCTCTTCAGTCGTGAAAGTGATTCTTTGGTAGCTGGTCGGAGGTTAGTAATCGTTCTTGGAGTAGTTTCATCAACCTTTATATTTCTTTTTGTTACCTGTGAAAGGTCATTGTATACTTTCTGTAGTGATTAAATTGTCTGCAGAAAATGTTGCTTTTACCAGTGGGCTAAGTTGGTTAAGGTCAGAAGACATAGTTCTTGAATGTAGAGAAGAAAATACTTAAGAATGAGTTTCTGAAGTTTGGAATCTAAGGGTGTATTTAAGCACTTAAAAGTACCAAAAGATTTGCAGCTTTTTTTTTCCCCTCCTCCGAAGGCCTTTATTTGAGTTTGTAACCGTGCTTTTGTTTAGATCTGATTACCATAAATTTTAGTAATTAAGAGTATGTAACACCATGTTATTTTTCTAAATAATAACTTGTTCTGTTTTTAAGCAGTTCACAGATTTTAGAGGAAAAGTGGAAGACACTCTGTGATTTACAGATTTTGGAAGACCTTGTGGATTTAATGAAAAAACTTGTGGTAAGTACTGTATTTTAACTTTGTGTAAGTTTTCACATATAATAGATAAATTAATTCTGTATGTTAGGCAGCTTGGGATTGTGTCTTAAATTAGACATTTCCTTTTGCTGGACTGAATAAATCATCTGATAGTTGAGTTGCAGCTTTCTTTAAACAAAGTGTGTCATAGGCTTTATTACAGTTAGGATAACTTATAAATATTTGCAGAGTCAATAATACAGTTGACTGAAGCCCTTGTAAATTGCAAAGAAAGAGAGTGATATCAGTGAGAAAAAAGGCACTGTTCCCTGACGTTCAATACTTCTTTTTTCTCATTCAACAAATTATGTTTAAAATTTGCTAGTGTTGCTGACTTGAAACAGAAGAATAACAGTGCAGAGGAATGGTGTAAGAAACAGTCTCGGCAACTGAAGGGAAGAGTTTTTTTTTTTTTTTTTTTTTTTTCCAATTTAGATATTTAAAAAAAAAAATCTAGGTGTTTATAAAAAATTAGTTGTTTGAAATTCTGTGCTCAACCCCAAGCTACACTTTTGCAGTCCATCTTAGTGTTATATGATTTTCTATGATTAAGTATTCATGTACTTTATTAATCTTGTGGATTCATACTTCCATGTGCTCTTTTTGCTGCTGCTTCCTTTTGGCCATCCAAGTTCTCTGTTTTCACCTCCTTGCACTTCAGGATGTCCCTGCAGTTCTCCCACTTTGTGATGGGTTCTTTGTACTGTTTCCTTTTCTGGTAGTCTCCCATTTGATCTTTATACACAAGGGCCTGTGCCTGTGTATATTCTCATTCCCCTGTTTACCTCTGCTTCCCTCTTCTTACTTCCTCAGCCTATATCTCCTTCTCCATGTAAAAGATTGTGTATCCAATACTAAAAATTATTTGGAGAAGCAGAAGATCTCAGGAGAGGAAATACTGTTGTTTTGGATGGTTTTCATTGAATGTATCAGCTGGTTCTTTGGTGTTAGTATGTTGACAAGTGGTTAAAGTGGCTGATTTTACTAGCCAGATATCATAGCATCCATCCATTCTCTATTTCCATGTCAACTTTTTTTTTCCAAACAAAAATGGTAGGGAATTTGCTACGGATTACAAAAATATATCCTGAAACTTTGAAACGGACCAGAGCAACTGTCCAAATGATGCTGCATTCAAGCAGAACAGAAAATGCTATTGAGTTGAACCTGAGCAGATAGAAACTAAAGTTATGAGAGCTTAGTAACTTGGTTTTTATTTGTTTTCTATCTCTCTTCCAGAACGTTCCACCTATTATCGGTGGCATACTGAGAATTGGCAGCAGAATACACAACGTAAGTTTCTTAAACTGTTTTTTAATAGGAAGGCTTCTTTACGAAACATTTGTACAAATACCCAAAATTTTAAAATGCTTGCATAAATAGAGTCAGTGGTTTTGGGAATATGTAGTATATAGGGCTGGGGCTGCCAGTTGTTGCAACTCTGATCCACAAAATGAAATCTGTGCGTGACAGGAACTGTGAAATAAATGTTGGCTGTTTAAGAAGACCAAAATGAGTGAGAACTCTAGGGGTAGTTCATGTGCTGAAAATAAATTGTTTCTCTTGGAAGTTACTACTGGAGCATGGTGGGTGGGTTTTGGTTGTGTAGCTGAAGGCCAGGTCAGCCCTCAACTATCAGCTGTGGTACCTTCTGGTGGCTTTCCTTGTTGCTTTCTCACAGATTTGACACTTCTCGTTGAAGGTTCTTTTTCCTTTGAGATGTCTCTGTGCTCTCTCTGCTTTCTGTCTTAAGAACTCCTAGGTTCCCTCCCATAAGCACACTGTTCTGTCTCTGTGGAGTGTTTTGCTTTGTCCTCTCTTTCTGTGCTGGTGTGTTATGCCAGAAGTCTAGGTACAGGCAAAAGGCAAACATGCTTTATATGTAAATACAAGAAGTTGTTGTTAGTATAATTGGAATCTTCCCAAATTAATTATTGCAGAAGAGGAAAGAAAGAAACAAATATAACTAAAATGGAGAATTCTTTTATGATGATACAGTTAAAATTGTAATATACACTCTCCTAGTATCTGACCCTTTTCAAGGGGTTGTGTTCACTCTTGTACTGCTCCATGGGATCCTAAAGTGAATGGCTTCTGCCTGGTGTTTGTGTATGTGGCTGGGGAGTATAGTCATCAGTACCTGGAGTGTTTTGCTGCAAGGACTGCTGTTGATGTTTTCTTCTTCCTCATTCTAGAATCTATTTAAGTTCGTTTTTTGTGTTTGGTAATTCACTCTTATACCGTGCTTTTTGTTTTCTTTGGCCTGCAGGTTTAACTTACATATGATTTTACTATATATAGTATGTTTTATGTATGTTAGAAACTTCTTTTGCCCAATTTTGTACAGCCTTTTTTTTTTTTTTAATTATTTGGCCACTGGTTTATATACATTGTTTTTCCGGTGTCAGCTTGTGCCCCATCTTTTACTATTCCATGCCTATACTCTTCTAAACTGCATTGTTTGTGTCTAAGATTTTCGTGGTCTGTGCTCTATCATATTCGGTTTGCATTTCTCTATACATGATGTTAATCATAGCAAAAATAACTACTTTTTACTACTGTGTATAGGAAAGCGTTGTTTTACCATACAAAAGTAAAGCAAATTAGTCATAGTGACCTGGTCAGAATGAAACTGCTGTTACAGTTAAAACTGAGCTTTAAGCAGATCAGGACAAGCTCGGAGCAAGCCCATGATTTGCAGCACTGTGGTCTTGCAAACTCTATACAGAGCCTGTGGCCTATTACTAGCAATGGCAATGCTGTATGATGGGGCTTCAGGACTGTAAGTGGGCTAAGCTGGAATGATGCAAAGGTACTCCTCTTTGGAGACAGGTTGGAAATCTTTTATGAGGTTCCTGAATAGTGCTGCTGATTGGTTCTGAAGGATTGTGAATGGCTGCATAAGGGTGTGGTTTGGAAACCTGCTGTTCCATCTTCATTATCAAATTCANTACAAGAAGTTGTTGTTAGTATAACTTGGAAACTTACTGATCCATCTTCATTATCAAATTCGGTATACAGTAGAACTATACTAATTACATTTTTCAGCTTGTAAACTTTGGACTGTGAACATTCTTGGTTTTCCTCTGTTTGTCCCTTTCTTTCCGCTTTCTGGTTTCTGCTATCTTCTGTAGGTTAACTGCAAAGGCTAAAATGAAAACATTGAAGTTAGAAGACAGTATCATAGCTGAGAGTGGCAATAGGAGAAGCAGGATAGGTACAACTGTATGTTACTGCTGGATATTCCAGTTCCTATGTTTTTAGTGAGATTTGTCTTTTTCATGTGGGTTTTTAAATTTTTAAGTTATTTTTCAAAATCTGCAGGCCCAGATAATGTGGGAATATCCCAGGCAGTGGGCATTCTTCACTCAATCCCTCTCTTTCAAATAAAGCTCTGTAGCTCAAACAATTTAAATTTAGTTTGAATTGAAGTAATGATTTGCAGAATTAAGTCTTAGCCCAGGCTTGCATGTGTAGCAGCCTGGAGAACTCTGTGGCTTTTTTTTAAATCAAGCTTGTCGCTTCACACTGAAGCAATTTTATGCGCAGTCATTAAAAAGAAGTTTCTAAATCAAATCGTATAATTTGAATGGCAGCCCTGTCTCCTGATGAAAGAATGACTGCTTGCATTTTGTGAATATGTTGTATTATGCTGTGCTTGAGTTATTCAGATATTTATATTTCTAAACCGTTGTCTGTTTCGAAGGCTAACAAATCAGGAACATGTGCATAGTGTAAGTGCTACAGTGGTATTGTCTCTTATATTTACATGGAATGCTTCCACTATATTGCCAATGAGCTGTTGGTTTGTGTGGTGTTTGTTCTTTTTATTTTGAGACTTGGGTTTGTATAGTATTAGTTACCATTTTTTCTTTATTTCCCTTTTCTTCAACTGAAATAGGGTTTCTTTGATATAGGGGATGCACTTGATTGGTTCAGATGCACAGGTGATGTCAGTATCCTGGAGAGGCTGGAGAAGCTTGGTGATTTTGGTTGGGTGCATCTTGAAATTTTCTTTGCTGAATGTAAGTATGAACTTTTGAAGAAACAATGCTGAGGAAAGTCACCTGTGTAGTAGTTATGACACAGTTAATGTTTGTATGTGTTTCATTAGTCTAGAAGTGACTGGAAAAATAGTGGTGGTGGTGTGGGATTTTTTCNTTTTTTTTTTTTTTTTTTTTTTTTTTTTCTTATTTGAACCAGCCAATTCTTCCTCAAACCTCTGTATTGTATTTACAACGCATATATTCTTTCTGAACAGGAGTTCAGAACATTTTTTCACTTTGGTGTCCATTACGAGCTGTATGCACGCCCTGTAGTCCTTTAACTTAGTTGCAAGTTGCCTGAAATATTATTTGGGTCTTTCTGTTAAACATTTAGCAGAGGATTTTGTCAAATACTGACACGTTAGTCATATTTCAAAAATTAGCTTGTGGAAGTTACTGTAAAGCTTTAACACTAGCAGAGAACTTCTGCTGAAATGACAGAAAGCTCCTAGACCTGCTGGTTTTGATGGGTGTGAGATGGCTTGTATTGCGATCTTACTTTTTGCATATATGCATTCTAACTCAGCTGTTGCGGTAAGTAATAGGGTGGTAGAAATCGAACTTGCATGTAAGGAGAAGAATCTTTTAATAGTTAAATACTCAAGTACAAAATCTTTAAAATACAAATCTCTACAAAACTTCCAAATGGAAATTCTTTAAAAAAACAATTGAGTTCGATTGCAGCCAATTACTTTGGGCTTACCCAATAATAAATAAATCCTTTTGTTCTGAATGTTTCTTCTGCTGAATTTGTTTCTGTTAGTTTGTATGTCAAATTTCAGTTCCTGTCAGAAAACAGAGTATGATTCTTAGCAGCAGAAGATAAACCCTACTTTTCGTCTTTGTTAGCTTCTTCAGGCACTGTATTTTTCTGGATTTTGTCTACAGGCAAACGTTATATTACCAAAGTTGCTTTGGAAGATTGTAATTTAGTCGAAGAACTTAAAGCTGTGACCTGTGAAAACTGTAGGAAGGTGAGAGAAAACATCAGAATATGTTTGTGGGGAGGGGTTTGTGTGGTGGTGTTTTTTTGTCGTTGTTGTTGTTTTGGTTGTGTTTTTTTTTTTTTTTAAATGATCAAGGATTATAAAATGACCAAATGATTAAAGATAAAGGTTTCAAAAGCTTGAGTGAGTAACTGTCCTGACATAAGTAGTGACCTTGAGAGATTCTGGTCTAATAAACTGAATGTTAGTTGTTTATGTGTCCTGTGTATATTGGAGAGTGTTCCCCTCCTCACCCCCCAAAAAACCTCAAGGAAATGCAGTTACTATTGATAGATGATTGTTCAACTTGATCTTTTTAACACAGAAATAAGTTGCTCTCAAATTCTTTGCCATATGTTGCTTCAGTGTAGATGTTTGTTGTTTTTTTTTTTTTTTTAATGGAAGTTTAGCTAGTTACTATGTCTTTGCTACAGTTCCGTAGTTCAGGAGCTATGCTGAACGGCACTGAGTAGGGAACTGGTTGAGCTGTGCTGTACTCAGCCTACTTTGCTATTTGACACATGCTCGCTTTTTTGATGACTATATTATGGAACTCAGGAGAGCTTCTGAGTTAGTCCTGCTCTTTTGTTATTGGTCGTTGTATTCTTGTCTGCATAACATTTCCATTTATACATTTTTAAGCTTATTAATTGCACTGAATTAAAAGCATTAAATTACAACTAGTAGTGCATAAGTAACGTTCTGTTTTTACAAGTGTAAAAACTTAGCTGCCCCTTGCTGAATGTTTTCTTTTCATTGCAACTGAGTTTAATTACAGTGGCTGCCAAGTGTGTTTTTTTTTTTTTTCTTGATTTCACAGAACAGTGAATCTATGAAACAGAAAGGAAATGAGGAATTTTCCCAAGGAAACTTTGATCGTGCTATAATGTCATATACTAAAGCCATAGAATTTTGGTAAGAATTAAAATGGTTTACGAGAGTGTATTTATATATTCAGCTTATTCAGATTTACCTTGATGCATGAGCCAATCCCCTTAGAGGCCAAATGATTCCTAATTAAAAAAAAAGCTACATAATACATTTTTGTTTTATTTTATTTCCTGTTGCTAGTGGTTGTGTATGCTTTTACTGCCTCAAAAGTCCTGTTAGGGTTTAAAACTGATCTAAAATGACTAACAGTTAAGTGTAGTAAATCTGATAGGAAACAAGTTATTTGGTGTGAACAGCCACTTTTGGTATCATCCCTGCTAAATATTCTTCCAGCAGAACACTATGACCAACTCTTGCAAGTATTTATCATCTCATCTGTGATGCAGAAGAGGTGAACAGGAACACATTTTTAAGTATCTGCTCTTGACAACTTTGTATGCAACAGGCTTAATTTCCTTTTGGAAGTCTTGTTTAATTTCTTCCCAAAATCATTTGCTGAAAGACTTTGGAGACTTTTCCTGGGCTCTCTAAAGGGGCAAGAAGACAGAGATGAAATGAGAATTTCTGCTCTATGCATATAAAGCATGTGCCCCCTTACTGTGGTCCGCTTGTATTATAATATGAATTAGCCACAGAACGTGGGTTTGGTGTAATCACTGCTTGTGTTGTAGTCATGCAAATGCTACTTTTACAAGGTCTGGTGTGTGTGTGAAATATGGTGAAATTCATGAAGTCCCACCTTTGTTGTGCAAACTGTTTTACCTTTTTGTTTCGAAGTCTGTAGCTTATGATTGTGCAGTTGAAAGGATTAGCATTTTGCTGATGCCTTGCTTCAGATTTTATGTCACAGAGTAGGATACATTTCCATCCCAAATTCAAGCTGATTTTAGCCTCCTTGAAAAGTTGGGTAGGCTGACTTTGGTGAAGTGACTGTACCTGTGACGAGGGAGCAGGCTGAGGCGGCTTTGCTCAGGGCAGCTGATGAGGGGGAGGAAGGAGCAGAATTCAGTGAAAGAGCAGAGGAAATTCTAGGGCTTGGAAAGACCAAAGGAAGCCTCATGGTTTCCAGGTGGCTGTAGAGCTGAGCTGTTGTTACAGCTATTTGTTAGATATTGTTCTTTGTCCTTAAGATCCTTAGGTGAAGGATAGCTCAGTGATGTCTACCAGCTAGGGAATCCTTCTTCATCCGCTCTGTGCGCTGTCTTCCTTTTCTCATTCTCCCAGTGTGGGCTGACTTTCATCTGCTTCATCATCACACTCCTTCCCTAACTAGCTGCATCCTCCCTTGGCTTCCTTTCCGATGGTTGCTGGATTACAATACCGATTCCCCCCTCTCATTCTCCGTTATGTACATTGGGGGCAATGTGTTAGCTCTTTAGAACTGCTGCTTAGCCTGCCCAGAGGGTGTCAAGTCCCACCAAGGTATGGGTGCGGGGAGAGGGGACTCAGGTTCGTCAGTCCCCTTGATTGGAGAAGCGTATGCAGGATACTTAAGGTCCGTAAACAAAAGACTTTTATTTTGCAGCTTGGCCCAATTGCCAAATGGTTTGGTGGCAGAAGGAGTTATGTGATTTAAGTTCAATTGGTAAACATAAAAGTTTGCAGTGCATGTGGGGCTGTTAATCTTATGTTGCTGTATTACTTATAAGAAGGAAAGCAAAAGAATAGAGGTATAGGAAAGAAAGAAAAGAGAGAGATTTCAGCGCCCTTACAGCTCCGCTTTGTGTATGATGGGGTTCGTAGTGTCAGATCCAGTGATGTGTGGCGTCCTGCAGTGTCTTGTCCAGTTCCTGCGATGAGACTGGTGGGCGCGGTGGTCCTCAGGATGGTGGGTGGGTGCCACCTCAGTGCTTGCATAGGTGGGCTTTTCATGGTCCTCTGGATCGCCTGCTTGCCTCATCTTTGGTCTTTTGCGCAGGCATCACTGGGAAGGGGGTGACTGAGGAAGATGGAAAAGTCACAGAGGGTCTTGGGCCACTTTGAAGGGTGTCTGAAGTCTTTTCCCTTAGTGCCATGCTGGGCCTATCAGGACACGGGGCTGCGTGACCTTCAACATGTCCCCCACCTCCTGTATCAGCCAACCGGCCTTTGTCTGTGGCTTGTTAGCTTGTGTTGATTTGTAAATCACAATTCCCATCTCTTGCCACTAGGGATGTCCCATTTTCTGTGGCTGGGTGAACTGGTTTTGCCACAGTGTTTGAGCCATTATCTTTTTCAATTTCTGACAGAGGGTTATGAAAAACTGTAGACCCAGTGATCCAGAAGCATTCGTGAGGTGTTTGATTTAATTATGTCTTCAAAGTTAGGAATTCCAGCACAAAATAAAATGGGATAGTCAAGCTAGCTTTTCCATGCTTTGCACCTCTTTTAGCCTTTTTTTGGTGTTGTTTTATTGGTGTTTGGTTGTTTTGTTTTAAACAAAGCTGAGATTGTAGGTAACATACTAGCCATACCTTTGCCCCATCTGCGGTGTACTTTGTTTGTCAGAGCCTTTTTTTCTTTTTTTTTTTTTTAAAAAAGGAGACTAAGAGTGATTTGAATTGGTTTGAAATTGCATTAGTTGGCCCAAATCTTACAAATCATTACATGATTAAAACTAATATTCTTAGTGACTTAACTTGTACATCAGTGGGACTATTCAAGGAAGCTTGTATGCAATTGCTGATGGTAGAGTGCTTGCAGACAATTATTGTGAAAACTTACTTTTCTTTTTCTCCTGAAGATTTTCAAAAGTGATACACGTTATTAACTTGCAATTTTTTTTTGAAGTCCTGCAAACCATCTTCTGTATGGAAACCGAGCTCTTTGTTTAATTCTCACAAGGCAGTACAAGTGAGTAACCCCTTCTTTACAATCTGAAATATTGTGGTGATCTGCAGTTAAAAATTTGCAGTATACTTAGGAAAATAGTATTTTTAGAACTTAAGTATATAGTAATGGTGATTACCTTATAAAACTGATATTTAGAAAAATGAATAATTAGCTGTATCTATTGCCAGTCTATAATACCATTTAAAACTTGTGTGTGTGGGTATAAAACAGGAAAAAAAATCTGTGTACTAGTGAGTATAATGATTTTTATTAAACCTTTTGAAGAAGACATTGGTGTGTATGTGGGGGTTATTTTCCTTAAGCCAGTTAAGCTAGAAGTCTTGTTTATGAGCAAGGTGGATACCTATAACTTTTATATATAGCCAACCTAAGAATTTATTGCTAGTATAATTGAAGTTTGGCACTTATAATGCATGTTACTTTTTCTCTGTTACTCTTAAAGTTATATAGCTAAATCAGGGACTTTTCTGTGGGTGCTTAAGTCCCCAGCGCTTGAGCCTGCGCAGCAACCTTCAAAAGTTTCTTTGTGAGCTGGGAGAGTGCAGCGAGAGCTACCCATCGTGAAAGTGGAACAAATGACATCCCGCATTTTGGCAGTTATCACCCCAGTACCCCAAACCGGGATACAGACGGTGGATGCAAACCGGGGGGCAGTGAGCAGCTGAAGCATCATCCCTCTCTGCACAGCAGATAGGAGAAATGGGACGTGCTATGGGGGGGGGGGGTGATGAACGCCCCCCACTCCTGTGGAAAGGGCTGAGCTTTGCTTGTGTGAGCACTGGCTTGGGAAAAGCCACATGGAAATCACCTGTCCATACACTCTATGCAGTGTGGTATTGCTGTAATTATTTCTACAGAGATGGTATGGATCAGAGTGTGGTGGAATACGTCTCTGCTATGGACACCTTGCCTCTAAATTACGCCAGTATTTTTCAAGTCTAAGTGCTGCGGCTTTTAGATAATATTCAGCATTTTGTTTAGTCTTTGGCTCCTGGAGAGGGTGGGATTGAAGAGCTCAGCTTTTCTTTAAAAGCTTTTGCTCTTTTGCTTCTGGAGAAAAAGCAACCAAGCGATTTGCATTTACC
>VWYH01005363.1:386640-481206 GCA_013399365.1 Pampusana beccarii | reverse complement strand
TGAAGGGTGTCTGAAGTCTTTTCCCTTAGTGCCATGCTGGGCCTATCAGGACACGGGGCTGCGTGACCTTCAACATGTCCCCCACCTCCTGTATCAGCCAACCGGCCTTTGTCTGTGGCTTGTTAGCTTGTGTTGATTTGTAAATCACAATTCCCATCTCTTGCCACTAGGGATGTCCCATTTTCTGTGGCTGGGTGAACTGGTTTTGCCACAGTGTTTGAGCCATTATCTTTTTCAATTTCTGACAGAGGGTTATGAAAAACTGTAGACCCAGTGATCCAGAAGCATTCGTGAGGTGTTTGATTTAATTATGTCTTCAAAGTTAGGAATTCCAGCACAAAATAAAATGGGATAGTCAAGCTAGCTTTTCCATGCTTTGCACCTCTTTTAGCCTTTTTTTGGTGTTGTTTTATTGGTGTTTGGTTGTTTTGTTTTAAACAAAGCTGAGATTGTAGGTAACATACTAGCCATACCTTTGCCCCATCTGCGGTGTACTTTGTTTGTCAGAGCCTTTTTTTCTTTTTTTTTTTTTTAAAAAAGGAGACTAAGAGTGATTTGAATTGGTTTGAAATTGCATTAGTTGGCCCAAATCTTACAAATCATTACATGATTAAAACTAATATTCTTAGTGACTTAACTTGTACATCAGTGGGACTATTCAAGGAAGCTTGTATGCAATTGCTGATGGTAGAGTGCTTGCAGACAATTATTGTGAAAACTTACTTTTCTTTTTCTCCTGAAGATTTTCAAAAGTGATACACGTTATTAACTTGCAATTTTTTTTTGAAGTCCTGCAAACCATCTTCTGTATGGAAACCGAGCTCTTTGTTTAATTCTCACAAGGCAGTACAAGTGAGTAACCCCTTCTTTACAATCTGAAATATTGTGGTGATCTGCAGTTAAAAATTTGCAGTATACTTAGGAAAATAGTATTTTTAGAACTTAAGTATATAGTAATGGTGATTACCTTATAAAACTGATATTTAGAAAAATGAATAATTAGCTGTATCTATTGCCAGTCTATAATACCATTTAAAACTTGTGTGTGTGGGTATAAAACAGGAAAAAAAATCTGTGTACTAGTGAGTATAATGATTTTTATTAAACCTTTTGAAGAAGACATTGGTGTGTATGTGGGGGTTATTTTCCTTAAGCCAGTTAAGCTAGAAGTCTTGTTTATGAGCAAGGTGGATACCTATAACTTTTATATATAGCCAACCTAAGAATTTATTGCTAGTATAATTGAAGTTTGGCACTTATAATGCATGTTACTTTTTCTCTGTTACTCTTAAAGTTATATTTGTCCAGGTCTGGCATGTCTTTAATTGACCAGTGGCTAGTTGTTTACAGCCATGGGGTCTGTGCCAGGCCTGTGCCCCATCTGTTGTCATCTCGTCTCTGTACAGCTTTATGTTGCATCCTGTGTCTCTACTTTTCAAGGCCTCTGCTGTCATATCAGGCTTGTATTTCTTTACAGGACATCATTTTGAAATCATAAATACCCCATTCTGTATAGATAGTAACAAGCAGTTATCCAGTCTGAATCTGTGGTTGTACCACACGAATGTAAACAATAGAACACGTCACCCGTAGACACATGGTCAATTGGAGAAATTGCTGTCACAGTTCAGCCGAGTAGATGAAAGCCACCGGCAGGTCATACTGTAGTTTGGCCTGAGCAACTCCAAGAAGCCTCAGTCCTGAGACTCTGCAAACTCAGTACAGAGCTCATGGCTGCTATTGGTAGTGGCAATACTGCGTTACAGGACTACACAGTTACATGGTGCTCTGCAGATCATCTGCTGGAGAGTTTGTGGCTTTACGCAGGCCGTGTGTAGTCCTCCCGTTTTCAAAGCCTGATGAGAGGCTTGCTGAGCACTGCACCAGGCTGTCGAAAGGCAGCACTGCAGGAAGGACTAGGTGGATGAAAACAAAGTGTAACAGCACACACTGTAGAGAACAAAACAAGTGCTTCAATTTTTTCTGATCTTTTGACTCCTTTTATAATCTCTTACTGTCTTGAGGTTCTATACCTCGCTCTCTATCTTTTACTCAAGCAATTCTTGTGTTTACTTCTTTTGCAATATGAATATGGTGCAATTTCTACCATTCTAGTCACTAGTTCTGCTATGTTTTTTTTTTCAATTACTAATTTTTTAAAATGTGCTGCCACATCTCTAGATTCTGCCATTACTACCTGGTGTTTCATTGAGTTGGGGAGGGGATTTTTTTGTTTGTTTGTTCTAACTTGCTCTCATTTAACTGAATTCTTCCTGAAATCTCTGAATAATTTTGCTGTGTAAAATATGCTCACTGTCCTGAAATTGTCTCTTTCAGGCTTTTCTTTAGTGTCCAGCTTTTGTTACCACAGAGCATCTCATTCTCCTCCTTCAGATCCCTCTGTACAAGCTCCTCTGCTATAACTATTACAAAAAACAGTGGTAGTGACTAGGCAGTTTATGAACACTTTAATGTGAAACAAGATTATTTTTTTTCCATATTCCTTCCCTTTATGGAGGTAAAACAGTGAATGCCTCATAGGTGTTCTCAGGCCTCTCGAGTTAGGTCTCGCTGCAGACATTTTCTAAGGACCCCACTGAGGCGGCGTGATGCAGCTATTGAAGGAGTGAGGTACTTGTAAGCTTCCTCATCTGAAGTAATCCACGCATGACCACTCTTTATTGTAGTTTACTACATCCTGCTTATGTGACACATAGCTGTAGTTCCATGGAGAATGAGTGGTGTATCCCAGAGGTATGTGAACTCTGTAACTGCCTGGTTTTGGTCAGCGTTGGTTATTGGCAGAGGCCGTCACTGCTGCTCTGTTCTCTCCTGGAGCCGTAAGGATAGTCTGCTTCCCTTCTGACCTGACCAAAATTGTAATTCTGGTTATTCCATGACACCTCGTATATGAAAAGTCAGTTGAGCGTATTCTTTGGGCTTCAGTTCTTGGGAGTTTTGGAGGATACTGTCTTTCAGTGCTCAGCAGTTAATACTTGGACCCTCAAATCTCTAGCTATGATTATGTAGCTACTCTAATATGATATCTGTAAAAATAATTTGGCTTAGTATTCAATCGTTTTTAGTAAGGCTTTGCTTTTTAAAGGAACATTTTGATGGAACTCAGTTAAGAGTTAGGTACGTATGCAGAAATGCTGGAAAATCTAGCAGGTAAGGGGAGGGAATAAATACCTGATGGGTGAAATAGTTGAGACTGTAACATTTTAACCCAGGTGAGTTTCAGCTAAGAAGTATTGTCTGACCATGCCTTTACACAGGTGAATTAACTGTTCTTTTATTCACTTTGTATTTGCATAGGAACTTGTATATCTGATCTGCAGATTTTTCTGAAATATAAATAATAAAACCTCTTCTTTTTCCTCCTTTTACTAAGGAGAGCCCTTGCTGATGGAAAAAGAGCCACTATTTTGAAGCCTAATTGGCCAAAGGTTAGTTTAATTTACATTTCAAAATTGTCTTTTGTGTGCACTGTAAACCAACGTAAGAACCGAGAGTCTGAATTACAGGTTTGACCCAGGTGGATGTGAGATGTTCTTATCTGCGTTTAGCACTAATGAGAGCAGAATGAACACAGTACGTTGTGGACTGACAATTCTGCTTCTTCAGCCAAGTACCATAGTTTGCTTGTGTTCTCACATTTAAAATGTTATTTTCACACGCTTGTAAGTGGTGTTACACAATGTTCTCTGCATGTGTAGACAGAAGAAAACATTCATTACATTGTTGTACATAGCCGTGTTATCACAGTGCTTTAAAAAGAATATATGTTGTCCTCACAGTAAAAAAATCCTGATTAATGGTGAACATGTGTTTCTTAGTATTCTTGGCCTAAGGAAAAGTAAATAAGGCATAATTACAAAATTGCAAAGTAGTAGTTGAGATTAGGGGAAAAAGTGAACTTGCACTTTTGCAAAGCTAGAGGCTAACTGCTACTCCCAGTGAATTATCTTTCAGTGTGCTGAGTTGTTGAAAACTCTTGATTATTCATCATTTGACCTGAAACAAGTGGAGAAGATAACTTTTGACTGTGAATTTTACTCTGTATTCTCTACTGCAGCTGTTTTTCACATAAGTTGTTTTCCTGTTTGTGTTAATGAATGCTTGAAATTCAAACTTGTGTCCATATAGGGTCACTACCACTTCTGTAAGGCGCTGTCATTACTGGGGGAACATGAACTGGCTTTGAAAGCTAATGAGAGAGCTCAGGAACTATGCAAGAACATTATTGATGGACTTAAGGATCTTATTCAACAAAATTACAAGTTAAAGAAGACATTAGAAGAAATCAATGGTAACCTTTTCTGACTTCAAGATCTACCTTGAATATAGCAAAATTCCTTCATTGGTAACTTTCCTTTGAAAGTAGCTAATTCCTTTTATTTTTTTCTTCCCTTCCTATATCATTTTTATAGGTATTAAACAAGATAAACAGAAACCAAAGAAGTCACTTCTTGAAAAAAAGTAAGCAACTGTCCAATTTGTTTTTCTTTTTTTAGTGAGCAATGCTTAGTGTAAGATTTAAGTAATACATAGCATAGATATTGCTTAATTTTATCTATCAGTAAATAAAAATTGAATGAAAAAAAATATCAGAACTGCAACCAGAGGGCAGCCTAGGAGTAGAGAGAAGTTTTAGGAACTAAATAAGCTATCTTGAGATGTGTTCTACTTCCAAATAGTTTCCTTCAGCATAGAGTTTTACCCATGTTGGAAATAACAGGAAACAGGTACGTTTTCATGTTTTTTGTCTGTCCATCTTGAAGTACTTCACTGTTGAGGAAATTTAGTGTCTGAAAATGTCAGTGCAATAACAGAAAAAAGTGGGTGTGAACTTTGCTATATGAAGTTCACTAGGAGATTAAGCTGATTTGAGGAACTGAATGCTAGCAAATGCATTTTGGCAATGGTAAAAATGAATGTGCATGCAAATTTGTAGGAACTTGGTATTGTCATATCCATTCTGTGCTTTTGCATTGCACAGAGAAAGAGCGAATCCATATTCCCAGATTCAGCTAATTTACAATATATGCCATAACTCTTGTATTAAGTGTTTTTCTGAAAGATATTTTTGATTTCTATTGGTCTACTTGTATTGATGTGCTATCTGTCATTTCAAAACAGTCAAGTAAGTAAACTACTAAACAGCTTTATGTAAGCCTGAAAATTCTGAGAGAACTAAAAGTTTTGTTTCCCCTTCTATGTTATACAAATAGAATGTGGCCTTGGGCAAGACTGCTTTCTAAAAAAAATTAATTACCTTTATTTATTTTTAAATAAATGTGCAGTAATTCAGTTCTTGTGCCTTTTATAGAAAATAGTGAGCTTTTTATGTTAGATTTTTGCATAGCCATGGACTGTGCAATTTGAAGGTATAAAAAATGGCTGTTTGATCAAATCCTTTAAATATGCTTACGCCGTTACACTTCTATGAGGGGTAAACTTCTTGTATTCATCTTTGGTTTTTCTATGATACATATACGATACGTGTGTTAAATATGGTGAAATGACATGAACATGGGAAGAATTAGGGTTCTCTCTTTTTACATGTCAGAGACTGCAGTTCTTCAAAATCTCATTTAATAGTCTCTCAAGAGCAAAAAGAAATAGAAAAAGGCAGAAAGAGAACACAATCTGATCCTAAAGATCATCATTGTCATCGAAACCAGGATACCAGGGTAAGTTGTGCTACAGCTGGAATTGCAAGACTAACGGTGTCTTGATTTTCTTTGTCCTGGAACATGTTGTTTAATAGTGTGGCTGAAATTTTGCAGCCACTGTGTTATAATAATTGTGTACTTTCTCAGCCAAGCACTTTTTGTGTAATATTTAACTACCACGTCTATGTTCAGAACTTTGGATTTGAAAGCAGGTGGGAGCTGGTTGCTTGAATGAGGAGGAGGAGACTGTATGTTATGAGGAGGAGAGGGGTCTCTTTGGGGTTACTGACAGTGAGACTGAAGTCCTGTCTGATTTGATTGACTGTCCATTCCAATGTGCATTCAAAAGTCAGCTTCCCTTGGGCCTTAGGAGAGGATTTGGTTAATGTGTACTGGTGTAATGGAGTTCAGTGCAGGAAGATGCTTTAGCCAAAGTTAATTCACATCCAGAGCTTTTGCTATACTGGAGCATCGTTTTGCACTGATACTGACATTAAGGTATTTGCATGGTTATACACCACTATTTTCATGCTCTGTAAACAGATTTCATTTGTATGGGAAAAATCCTAGTTAAATAGTGTGCTTAACTGGATTGTATTTAAAACTAGGGGTTTTGTGGTTCTCAAATATGTTTGGCCGGTGTGTTTAAATCAAGTGTAGTATAGTGATAAAATGAAAGATGGACTTGTGGTATTTCAGTAGCCCTTTGTAATTCTTTAGATGAATTCTTTCAATTTAAAAGGCAGTTTACAAGCACAAATATTCTACTAGATTATTACACTTTTATTAACTTTTTTGGTGAGGAAGGCTTAAAAGAGAAAGTGAAGCTGCTGTGAGGGAGATTTAGACTGCTTGAAGAACCACTGCCAAAGGTACCAGCAAAAGTGGTTTTATTGAGGTGAGACATTGTAAAAGTGAGGCTTAATGAAGTCTGATGGCAAAGTTCTGTCTATTACTCTGCTGCACAGAGGATATAATAATGAATCAGAGTTACCAGTACAAGATCTTAATGCCGTGTGATACGAGGTTATGTGCGTTATCAGTCACTTACTGTGTACACGTACGCAGGCACGTTGCAAGAAGAGCCAGGGGCCACGAATGCATTGCAAAGAGCAAGTTTTGTTTTAGTTACCTCTCTACTGGGGGATCTCCGAAGTTGCACCTAAGCTCCCAGGCAGAGGTGGCACAAGCAGATCACTGGGCCTGCTGAACTCACCTTTATTTCAAGGCTTCAGGCAGGCTCAGCCTCCCGCTCTTTCTCACAACAAAGCAGGAATCTCAGACATAGTGATAAGGTGCCTAGAGTTCCTCACAGGCCTATGTTATCTAACACAGAGGTTCTACTCATCAAGCACACAAGGTCAGTAAAACAATTAGTGTGATGTATGTGCTTTTTCTACAGACAGATGCAAGTCACTTGAGCACATTTACATTTAACTAACCTCCTTGCTAATCTTGCGCTACGTTTCCATACACTTACCAAAGATATCCAGTTGGTAAGGGGTCTCTCAACCTTGAGGTGTCCGAACTCAAGGGGAGATCGCTGCCATGCTGCCAGCTACTTAGGAGGGAGAGCTCAAAAAAAGCTCACCCAGGCTGTCATATTTATGGAATGAAGTTATTGGCCCATAGTCAAACTACGTGCAATGCAGAAGATAAGCACGAGACCCCTTGTACCTGTGGCTTCCTTTGTACCTTGACCAAATTAGTTTTGGAGGAATCAACTGCTATTTAAGTGTTAATCCCATGATTGATGTTCTGGTTTCTAAGCTCATATATGTTGAAGCTTGCTGTGTCACCCTGTCACCATGTAGGTTGGAACTAGAGAAGTTCATGGCTTGGTCATGGCCTAGGCCTTTACCTCCAGTGGAGCCTGAACCAAACTACCGCTAGTCTGGTCGGAGTTGAGTGCATCTGTCACAGAAGCTTAATAGAATAAACTTTTGTTTTCTGTTAATGGTTGACTTTTGTTCCTGAAAAGTACTTAAACTAGGGATACATGCTAGTGAAGGATGACTGAAGAAATCCACTAACAAAAGCCTCTAATTCTGCCTTTTAGAAGGTAATTTTACTGTTGATAGTGCAATGGCATGCTATGTTGGCATTCTTTAACCCTGGTAGGCAGTTCAGCCCCACACAGCTGCTTGCTCCCTCCTCTCAGCAGGATGGGGCAGAAAATCCTAAGGATAAAAGAGAAAACTCATGGATTGAGATAAAGACAGTTTAACAGGCAAAGTGAAAGCTGCACACATGAGCAAAGCAAAATAAGGAATTAATTCAGTGCTTCCAGGCAGATGTTTAGCCATTTCCAGGATAGCAGAGCTTCATCGCGCATAGTGGTTACTTGGGAAGACGGATGCCATAACTCAGAACTTTCCCTCTTTCTCCGTCTTTCACCGGCTTTTACTGCTGAGCATGACATCATATGGTGGGGAATATCCCTTTGGTCTGTTGGGGTCAGCTGTCCCAGCTGTGTCCCCTCCCAAATTCTCATGCACCCCCAGGCCACTCGCTGGCAGAGCCATGTGTGAAACAGAAAACTCCTTGATGTTGTGCACACCCTGCTCAGCAGCAGCTAAAGCATCCCTGTGTTATCAACACTATTTCAATTGTAAATCTGGAACACAGCATGATATGAGCTGCTATGAGGAAAATTAACTTTATCCTAGCTGAAACCAATACATATGTGTTTTTTCCTTGAAAAAACAAACATGTACCCCCCAGAAAGTGGAAAGTTGGGGGATTTTGTTGGTTCTCACGTTATTGTAGGTGGTTTTTGCTAGCGGACGTCAGTAGAATTTCCCAGCTGTTGCTGTTTTAGTGCCTATCTCATGTCCAGTGTCGTGGGGATCCTGTAAACTATTCCTGTGCGTAAATTTTCCTGAGTGGTTTGTTTTGCTGGATGCATGCAGATTCTGATAGTCCTGCTGTAACAGCATGGAATTAAAAATTTAGTAATCAACTTCCAGTTTGCTTACAGACAGTTCTTTCGCACAAATTATTAATTTAAAGAAACATTTATACCTCCTTCTGATTGTCTTTACCATCAATATGGTAAGGTTATTGCTAAGTTGTTATCATTTAGCATATGAAGTGTGTTAATAAGCTCAAAGATACAAAAAACAAGATGATAAGTAAATTGAATCTAATAGCAAGGTCAAAATGATTTAGCATACACATGTGAAAAAACTCTTTCAGGTTTCGTGGGTGGGTGGATCAAGAAACAAGATGACTCATTCGTGGGGAAAATGAAACCAACATACAAGGGCAAAGAGAAGGAAACAAAAGTTCTTATTTGTTGAAAAAGCCATCTGTTGAGTGCACAAGAAGTGCTTAAAGATTTTTGACAGTCTCATGAAAAATTTTGTCTGCTTTTATGCGATGAAAATCTTCATAATGTAGGTCTATGTAAATTTATCTTCCATTAGGGTAAATATTACTGCAAAAAAAGGCTAGTATTTGTCAGACTGGTAGATAATATAAATTGATATGAATTTGATGGAAAAAGGTTTACGTGTACAAATACACTTTGATTAATTAAATGTTTTTTTCTTTGATTTGAAACAGAATATACCATATTATCGTTGTGATTTCTTTGTTTAAGTCACTGTTTTAGTTATTTTCTTTGTTTAATTTTAGAGAGTAATATCTACTTGTTTTCTGCTGTCTGCGTTAAACCAAACTAACATATTTGTCATTAGGTGACTGACATCCAAAGAACAGAAAGCAAAAGTTGGTCACTGGAGTTTCCACCAAGTGAGTCCTTTTTATTTATCAAGTCCAAGTTGGTTCCTCCCTTGCTGTTTTTGTTATAAGCAAAAGTGTATCTAGTGTTGTTTTCAGACCAGTAAGCTATCGTGTTTCACTTCCTTTACTGTTAGTGTGCAGTTACTTAGATACTTCTCTCCTGTATTTCTGTTTTACTTGAATCATGCTTTTGTATTTTGAATCTACTTTACATGGATGAATTCAGAATTGAAACTAGAACTAAAAAGTAGAATGCCAAGTCACAGGCTAGAAATGCTTTCCCTCCTTCTGAGACATGGATCTAAAAGGATCTAAATTTGAGAGAAATGTGTGGGTAATTTCAGTATTCATAATTCATTTGTGATTACTAAAAGCTCCATATACATCCTTAAGAAAATAATCCTGCAGTTAGAGAGGAAGGAAGCCACAAAATATTTGTCAGAGTGGATCTTTAGCTGCAAACTTTAAGGGGTAGAAGTTGGCGTGATTTATTGTTCGTGTTTGTGTGTTTTGTTTTGGTTGGGTTTTTTGTTCATTTGTTTGCCTTTTGTTTTTAAGTGATTAAAAAACCCAACCTCTTTTATTGAGAGAACTCTCACCCCTAAAAATCCCACAGTGCCAGAGTTACTTTCTGTGGTGAAAGTGAAGTGCAAGGAGTTTTGATCTTCAAAGTGAAATCTTTGCCTGAATTTGCTTGGGTTTTTTATCACCTGCTAAACGTGCTGTAACCAAGAAGGCATAAGATATTTCCCTGACATTCAGAAATTGTTCTTATTTATAATGTTTCTATGGAATACTCCTACTGGATCTGGACGAGCTGCATGCTCGTGCTGTATTCCAAAGCTGTGACCTCCAAGGCAGTGGGTCCTTCTAGTCCTGACCGACCGTGCAGCAGTCTGAAGTCCTTGATGCCCACCCATACTGTTCTTTGCACTTCACATACTTAGGTACTTAGCTGAATAGGTGTCAATGTGCGGAACAATTCAAAATTTGATTTTAGGAAACTAGTGAAGATATACTACAAAATTTTTTTTTTTTAAATGAGTAGTAGATGTGATCTTGCTCTTGCCGACTTTGAACATATGATAATGTCTTGAAGAATTAAAGTATTTATTGGGAGATGGAAAATGTGGGAAAGGTTGCAAAAGATGAGTCAAACCAAATTTGTTGAAAAGATGTGATGTGGTAGGATAATAAAAAATAAAAGAAGAAACTATAAAGTGTTGAAATAACTGATTGCAGAAAGCATAAATCAGGGAAGGGTTTTAGAAAGGGGAAGTCAAGCTGTGGCAGACAAATCAATTTGTAGATGGTGTGAAGGGGCAAAACAAGAAATGCATGTACGCCATAGGGAATTTTAGATGGGTTTGACGACTAAGTCAATACAGACACTTTCCTGAGTGAGGAGGTGTGGTCCGAATAGTAAGGGAGTCTGATAACACATTATGAAACAAAGCTTAATTAAGGCAAGGGAGAAGATCAGCAACAATGCACCCATATGCCAAACCACCCAATCACTGATAGCAAACATGGGGTTATAGGTGATGCCCCAGCTCCAGCAGCCTGCCGGGGACACTTGGTGTCCAGCTCACCTGGCAGCAAGACCAGATCATTCTAATGCCTGTTGAATGCGGATCAGAGTTGTGGCGCCCCCTGAATCCACAAGGGTGGTGGGATTTCATAGAATGTCATTTCATAGAATGTCGTCAGTGGGAAGGGACCCACAAGGATCATGGAGTCCAACTCCTGTCCCTGCACAGGACAACCCCACAGTTCACACCATGTGTCTGAGGGCCTTGTCCAGTCTCTTCTTGAACACTGTCAGGCTTGGGGCTGTGACACCTCCCTGGGGAGCCTGTTCCAATGCTCCAGCACCCTCTGGGGGAAGAACCTTTTCCTCATGTCCAACCTGAACCTCCCCTGGCACATCCTCCTGACATTGCCTTGGGACTTGAGAGGGTGGTACTGCTGCCTGTGGTGGAGGGGCCAGGGTGTCGGCAGCCTGTCTGCTGCTGATACTGGTCAAGGACGGGGTGTCTGCAGCGTCTGTGCTGCTGATACTGGTGAAGGGGCAGGGTGTTGGAAGGATAGCTGCTTTTTAAAGGGGTTGAGAAGGGAAGAGAGATAATGAAAGGCTGAATGTTGAGAGAGAACTGAAAATTCTTCTAGAGATCACAGGACTATGAAGCCTTGCGTTAAACCTAGTAATTTCGAAGAAACCCGTGCTGATTCCATGTTTTTTCTTTTTTCCTGGTCTTCCTTCCTCCTACTTCTCTCCCCCTCATGATCACTATGTCAGTACTGATGTAGAAGAAAATATTTGACTTGGCTTTGATTTGAAAGGAGGAGTTAACTCTCTGAATGACTTAGCTGATACAAATTTACTGTGGGTGGGGAAGAATAACCTTTTTCTTAGCCTTTGTCCGCTTAAAGGCTTGAGACTTGCAGTTGATTTAACATAAGGGAACTTGATGCCAGTGTATCTTATCTTAAAGTTGCTGTCCTTTTTACTTTCAGTTTTTGTCTGCATGTACTATTTTTTTGAGCATGTGTATGTTTCTGTTAAATATCTTTGTTTGCTCCTAATGGGAATGTCTAGGAAAAGCAATACTACTTCTACTAATGTTTTAAAATGTTTGTGGGGTAAGTGAATCATGTTTCCTGTTCAGTTAATTTATCTTCTTTAGTATTTTAGCAATAATTCCAAAGGATTCGCTTGTTACTCTTATTTAAAAGCATATTTTTAAAATCTGAAAGTAGTATCTTTATAAGTTTGGTGGTACATGGGAGTAGCAATTTCTGTAGGAAACTCTTCTGAAATAATTTTTGTTGAATGGCTTTTGAAATTAGATCATTCAATGAAAAAATAGTGCTGATTAATTATTTCTTTTGATGATGAGAGAGGAGGCTTGTATTCCTTGATCTTTTTAAGATTTTGTTTTGGATGATAGAGTAGTTCCTTAAGGTAAAGGAACCTTTATAATGAAGAAAAGCTAATATATCTCTATCTCTAAATGTTTAAATGGTGATATGCTTCAAGTGTTTTCTGTCTTTCAAAAGGATTGTTGTTTTCTATCATCTAAACATTCATCTATTATTAAGAATTTGTGATGGTTATTGGTGTAGCTTTGGAGTTTTGAATGCTGATGAACTGTTTCGACAGACACCTATTCAGACCCCTGTGAGACAAGTTCAAGAACTAATTCATGAAATAATTCTGAACATGTTCAGTCTTCATGATGCTTGATTTTTGTTCTGATTAATTTAAGTTTTATGTCACTAAATAGTTTTTAATGAGAAATTACTTGTGGCACAAGGCATGAAGTGTGTATGCATACGATTTAACTTGAGAAATGAGTACATGAGACATCCCACTGGCTTGAGTGAGATTACTCAAATGGATAGATTTGTGTTTTTCCACAATCAGTGTCTTTCAGTATTTTTGTATTTAATCATATAAAATACTTTTAGTATCATGAAATTAACATTTTTTAACATAGTTACTGAAATTTTTTATATAAAATGAATAACTCCTTTTGCTGAATTTTCATTTTATGGTAGTTCAGCATCAGCATAATAATTGAGCAGTATTTGATGATTTAGGTAGCTGTAACTTATGTTTGTGTTCCAGTGCTTGAATAGCTTGAATTCAGGTGCTGGACTGTGAGTTGTCCGTGTGATTGTGTCCAATATTAGGAAGCCACAGTTGCCTCCTAAACTGTTTCTGAAAGATTAGAACTGGGACTATCCCCTCTTGGAACAGGTAGCTGAGGCAGAAGGCAGCATTCCTATATGCCTTGTTAAATCTCTTAGGTTCAACTAGCAAAAAAATCTGCTGCTCCACACCCCTTTAACGTACCATGCGTAATAAGGAATATCTGCAATGTGTGATGTTCAGCAGTTCTGCAACTGAACTCGTCAGCTGCTTGTTGGTTCCTTACCAGTCCAGAAATGCTATTTTTTGCCTTGCCTGTTTAATTGTCGGGTTACTAGAAGGCAGCTCTCCCATAAGTGGGTTTTGTCACCATTGCTGTTGAGTCATGAACACCTTGTAAAGTTCTAACTTAAAATTCTTGAAAATTAAAAACTTATTGCCTTAATCATGAGCGTGCCTAATGACATTCAGATGCCTAATGTTATGGTTTAATTCCACAGAAAACGGTTGAGAGATTATTTTTCAGTTAATGGCATGGCTTCCTGGTTTTGACCAATTACAGTAAAATATTAAAACATGCTTCCTTCTTCCTTGTTACTAATTAATTGTTTACTCAGTTTGTAGACCCTGTAACAGTGTTAGATCTGTGAAGCTGTTAAAATGTATTAGTGAAGTTTTGTGTTATGTTTTTGACATTAAGTGTCAGAGTTAGAAATGAATCAATATCACATGATAGATTCTTTCTTGTCATTGTGATACGGTATTTCCACATCCTCAAACAGTTTTATTTTGTAATTGGGGATATTTATCTTGATCTGACTCATAGGTTTACATTTCTAAGATTAATGTGGCTTGAACTTAACTCCTTTAGCAATCTATTTTTGAAGTAGCAGATTCCTCCTGTAAATTTCTTGTAGTCACGCTGGAATATCCATAGTAATTTATTATTCCCTTTAAAAAATCTAGTTATCAAGTAATAGTGGATATTATCAACTGCTGTTTTTTAAAGCATACTGATTTATTCAGCTTGGCATCCACTTTAATAGTTGTTACAGTATTGTAGAGTCAGATCATATCTTACAGAATTTGAGATTCTTCTGCTTGAAGTAACTTTTCCCCTTTATAGGATTAATAAAAAACTACACTACTTAATAAAATCAAATTCCTACTGTAACACTCAGAGCTGGTTTGTTGAAAAACTTATTGGTTGTGTTTGGTTTCCATGTTGTCAGTGTTTAAGATCTATTATTTACAAAGCAAAATGTACGTTCTGAGTGCATTTTTTTCCCTTGTTTTAGGTGATGGTCATTTTGTTTGAAATACTTTTTCTCATTACAGGCCAAAGTCATCACAACAAAGGCAGGCCAAAAAACAAATCCGGTGTCTCTGAAAAGGCAAAGTAAGAAATTGTATTTATTTTTTTTATTTGTTACTATTTTGCACTATTTCATGTAGCACTTAAAAATGAGTTAATGCAGCCTTGACTTGTTGCTTGCTCTTCGCTAATTGCTTTGTTTACATTGTTCACATACTCTTCCGGAGTTAGTTCATGTGAAGATAGCCAACTGAAGTTCTCAAAATCCCAGTTTTCATGAAGAGCCTGAGTTATTACTTGAAAACTAAGTATTTTCCAAGGCTCAGTTGAATTTTAGTAAATGAAGGCATAATTTTAATAACTGCTGTTTAAAAACTGTTGCCCAAAAGCAAGTCACACACTATACCCGTAACAAAAAACGTGCTTTCTTTGCAGCAGAAGATAATAGGAATCTTGTTCCAATTGTTACATTAAAACTTACACCACAACATAACTCAAACTCTATCTTGTTTTCAAGGCCTCTGTGTGCTAATTCTGCTGTGTGTACCAAAAAATTTTTAAGACTTCTCTGCCTTTCATGTGCTTTGTAAGAAAAAGAGATTTGCCTGTGAGGAAAGCGTTGTAAATCAGTCTCAGAATTGAATACTAGAAAAGAACTTTTACTTAAAGATTCCTTTAGTTGTTTGTAGACTTGAATCTTCACTTAAAGCAAATCAGTGTCTAGCTTTAAGCACATAAATACTCTCAGTAGAACATGCTGACTGTCAATGAATATTTTTGATGGTTTGGGGCCAAAATTAAATTAGTTGAGATAAAAAGCACGATAGATTTTATGGGCAAAATGGATGCTTCCATCTATTAAAACATTTAAAATAAGGTTTAACAAAATAAATAATTATTTCCAGCCATGTTGGGGCCAACCTGCTCCAAACAGGTTTGGGGAAATTGCTGCATTTATAGGTGACTCCATTTGGCGTTGTATTTCCTCATCTAATAGACAGTTAAGGGGTAAAGAGCTGCTACTGCTGACTTATTTCTGAGATGACCGAGGCAAATCATGACTTCATTCTGTGTGGCCTTAAGTATTGAAGCTTTCAGTGTTTTAACCGGAGCTGTGAAATCAGACAAATTGACTGTACTTTTTTGCTTGTATATTTCTTTGGCTAGTGTTTTTCAGTTGTGTTTAGGATGGTTAAAAGCAGATGAGGGGTACAGGAAAAAAGCTGTTTATATTGAAGTAGAAAAGTTTCCGTTAAGTGATAATTTTTAAAGGCAGATTTTTCATGTAGAAGAGTCCAAGCCTTTAAGAAACGTGGGAGCTGAACCTGATTTATCAAAGTGTGACCACAAAGCCCTACCATCTTTTAACCTATATTTATTACAGCACAATCCTTTTGTTTATCCATAACTCTTTTTGAATACCACTGTAGCTGAGACAACTGAGAATTTGTCATGTGAGCGGTCATTTATGTTATTTAACTGGCTTGCCACTGACTTCTTTCTCCTTTCATATCAAGTGGAGCAGGGGGCGAAGCATTAGACGGAAAAACATTAGAATTCACTATGGGAACAGATCCTCTTTAAAGTAACTCAACCATCAGCAAAATTGCTTCTCTTATACGGGTGTTTATTAGACCTATTAAAAAAATACAGAATTTCTCAACAAATGAGGTGCATGGTCAGTTACAATCTTATCTCCATTTCTGTAATTAGCAAGTTGCTCAGCTTCCAAAAATCTAAGGAATCCTTTGGCATGGTAAATAATTTTATCTCAACAGATGAGTGTTTGCTTTCGAATGTGGGCCTGAACTGAATGTATGTTAGGATTGAACAGCAAACTTAGCATTGAGGATTTAGTTTAGAGTATCAAGCAGTACTTTTCCTCTTTGTTGTCCTTTTTCCATTTTCTAGTTGTGCACGATGTTACTGCTGAGGTAGTGGAAAGAAAGAGCTGGCAAGAACAACTCTGTCCCTCTTTTCTCTGCTCTCCCTGTCTCCACCATGTGTAACTGCTACATGTATTTGATTTTAAGTGGTGATTGTGCTAGGATAAAGGATCTTGTACTTGGGAAGAGTAGAGAAGGGGAAAGAAGCCTAAGCACCCTTCTTATGCTGCTGCCTTTGGTGTAGGAAAGTTCTCTAGTCACCTATCCTACCCCTTCATAAGCTTAACTCAGCTGAGAATAAGGTAGAAAGGATAAAAGAAAAATAAAATTATGGAGAAGACCCCTGCTTCCCTGAAGCCCTAGTGATTCCCGAGCCAGATGTATGTGAACTATATGAGTAGCATCATAATCCTTGATAGCATCACAGTACTTGTTATCGTGAGTGAAAGCATGCCATAATAATCTAGCATGTAGGCAAATGTGATGTGATTGATAAAAGTGCAGAAATTTGTTCCTTGGAAATAAGATTCCATATAAGGTACATGTACAAACTCATGCCGTTGTCCTGTTATTTGTAGAGATCACCTTGATTTGAAGACAGACTCTAAAGCCATCCAAGATAAACTCTTCTGTACTGCGCAACAGGTAACTGGAAATTTATTAGCATACAACCTTAAGCCTAAACTAATTTAATTCCTTTAAAATAGCTAGTTTTGTAAGGCTAATTACTAGTATCAAAAGTTACATTTTTTAGTGGGCTTAATCAGCTTCATGTGTCATGTAGTTTAACATTGAATTAATATAGATTGTTCTCTTCCAGAACTATATGCTCTGACAGCATTACCTTGTATCAGTAGTTCTAGGAATTAAAATATTCGTAAGTGTTAAGCATTTTTTTCACTGACTAACTTCTGCATTTTAGTCTTTTTGGTATCGTTTCCACTGTCTCTGACACTTTTGTTTATAAATGTCATTAGATCATGGGTATTTTCTTCTGTTTGTCCTTTTGGGTCAGTTGACAGGATGAAAGCAAAATAAGATTGAAATTCATAGATGGTCAGGAAAATACATTCAGGACTTGCATTAAATTTAGTATGTCAAAAACTTAATCAGTTCAAATGAATACAATTAAGTACACCATTAGTATATTTTTTTTAAAAACCCACAAAACCCAACAACAAAACGAAAAAAACCACCCCCCCAACAACAACAAAAAGAAACAAAACCCATAAACCAAAACAACAAAAACAACCAAACAAAAACCAAACAAATGGATAAAAAACCCCAAACAAAACAAAACCCAAAAACCCCCCACAATATGGGAACTCAAAAGTTACTATGTTCCGGGATCTTCCCATTCTTTCAATTTTTCTCTGCCCATGACTCCATCTTCAGAATTCCAGGCTGAAAATTTAACATATTGGGGAGTTGGGGGAAGGAGGAGTAGGGCACTTTAATTATAAGCTTGTTAAGCAGGGTTACTTCACACTGCAGATTAATTCATACTGAAATGAGGCAGTGGCCTAAAATACACAGGTGAGTCTCCTTGTTCTCTGTTTTTTCACTTGCGATTGCAGAAGTAGGCGTTGGAGGAGCTTTTAAATTAGTTGAATTACTTTTACCCTGGCACAATGATCTGCTTCCCAAAACTGGTTTTATTTTAGTGTTTCAAAAGATGAAGAGAGTACAAGTTCCTAATTCTGCCACTGCTGATCTTGATTTACAGTCTCACTGCTTGAAATTCCCACAGACTTCAGGAAGTATGTATAGTGAAAGGTTGATGACATAATGCATTCTGAAACCTTATAGCATTAACTATCCTAGATGGAGACAAAGTGTAGACAGAATGAAATAGTTCTGAGGTTTTTCAAAAATGTTTGTACACAAAATGGAGTGTGCAGGTGGGGAAAGGCATAAGTCTGGTGTGGGGTTTTTAATGTGTAAGAAAGATTAAAATGATGCTTGAACTAAAGTTGAAAGTTTCTGGAGGGAAAAGGATCTAAGCTTAAGACAAAACCTAGATTTTTAAGAGATTATCAGCAGTAGGTCCATGAAAATCCTACATTTTCAGAAGTTGAATTTAAAAGAAAGTTTTATAAAAAGTACCTGATTTGCTGCTCCTAAAGTGGATTTGTGATAAATCTGATAAAGGAAAATACAGTTTTCTTTTGGACTTACTGTTTTCCTGAATATTTTAGGTTGATTTGACTATGTTGCTGGAAGTGGTTAAATCCCTTGTTCATGATGGTTATACAGCCTTGATGGACCAGCGGTGTCACAGTGCTGAACAAGCCTTTTCACAATTGCTGAGCATTCTGAATCCTTCAGAGTTAAAGGTAAACTGAGAGGAATAACTTAGTTTATTAGAGTAATTGAAGTTTATGCTTTCATTAGCAAGTTTCATTCTTCCACCGAAATAGACATTATTATTGAATTGTTGCCTGTCATGTTGACTACAGTGCCAAGTGTTTCACTGATATCTGTGCCAAGGAGTTTACAAATGAGAACAGGATAGTAGCATAGGACGTAATTTTGTGATGTTCAGCATACACATGCATTTCTAGATGCAATCTAAAAATATTTACCGAAATAATAAATATCTTATTTGATAAGAAACTACTACACGTTGTCCGTTTAGCCTTTATTCGTAATAATGTAGGGTAAAAAGAATTTATATTCTTCAGGTCACATGACTCTTTGATGGCGAATACTGTGAAATATTGTGTGTATGTATCTAGCCAACCAGCCATTGACCCATTTGTCATCCTTGATTTCTTTAATTATTGTACTGTAGTATTAAGTTTTGTGTGACAGTGTGTGCACATGCGTTGCTGTGTTTCAAGCTCCCATTTTAGTAAGGGCTGCTGCAGTGCCAACAAGGCTGTCCAAGCAAGTAATGCACCAATCCATCTGGAATTGTGACCTAGTTTATTAGGAAGAAATTTCATATATTTATTTAAAAAAATCTGCTCGATTTTGAACATAAAATATAGCAAAAACACACTACACTGCATTAAATCAACATAGTAAGGCTGGTAGCTGTAGCATCTCTAAAAGCAGGCGTTGCAGGCTGTATCAGTTTGAAATATATAGGGGTGCCAAATGACTAGCAGTAAAAGTGTAGTTAACCTTCACTTTTTGTGATAATTCTAACACAAATCTGGGTAGAGGCTATGATAAGAAGGATGAGAAATGAGTTCCTTATCTCTGTTGAAGTGAAGATCTTCAGTTCACAGTAGACAGTAATCTAGTTACCAGCAAAGTGTTTTTGTGCATTCTGCTACAATAATTTGACTCTATTTGCAGCAACTGAATCTTCGTATTATTAATTATGTTGTAATCATCTATGGACATGCCACTGCTCTTCTTGGAATAGGACAGCCTGAGGTATGATATTAAGCCACTATATTGCTTTTGTTCAAAATTTTAGGTTAGGTCATTGGTCATCCATTTTTTTCTCTTATTAACAGACATAAAATGAGGGAGTAAGGAGAGCTTTTGTCACATTTTAGAAGATCATACAGTTTAATATCTGCGACTTGATCTTTACTGGTTTTGGATAAACTAAGCTACCAAATAAAATTTCCTTTTAAGCTTTCAAATGAGATTCTTAAGTACTAATGAAGTATAATCAGCTATTTTTCCTCTACTTTGTTGCAATGTGGTTATGCACTGGTCTTTCTAACACAAACATTCTGCTTCTAAAACAAAAGAAAGGGAATGGTTTTCCTTCTGGAAAACACTAAACCAGACATGTGGGTTGTTTAGGGTTTTTTTTGGGTTTCTTGTTTTTTTTTCCTGCAGTGTTTAAAAATATTCAGTGTCTTGCAATGAATTCTAAAATGTCGGGGTGTTTGTAGCTCAATGAGCACAGTTGTTTAATTTCATTATTTCAGAGGGAGCCCATGTTTACAGAAGAAGTTTCTTTTTTTAAAAAAAGGGAGGACTTTCTGTGTGATCATAAGGTTGCTTAATTCCCTTTACTGTTCATAAGACTGATCAAAGAATAGGGCATACTGACCCACTCTACTGGAGCAAAAAAAGGAGAGGAAAAGTGAAAAGCTTCTGGCAAAGTGTCACATGTGTTTGTCTGAACTTTATTTTGAAGGCGTTGACTAAGGCTGAAGACCAGTTTAAGAAAATAATTGAACAGTACCAGGAAGAAAGATTTGGTTGTTTAGCATATTATGGAATTGGAAAAGTATACCTCAGACAAAACAGGTTGGTATAACATAAAGCTTAAAGAATTGATATGGAAAAAAAAAATCATTCGCAGAACTGTGGTGTTTTTTGTTTCTTTTTAAATAATTTTTTTGTTAATCACTAAATTCATACAGCAGACTGATTTATTACGACTCTGTTACTGCTAAAGATGTAATGGAAACCAAAGAATTGAGCGCACTCCAGGGCACAGGGATATGACTGACCAACACCTGCCTGTAGTGGAGGAGAGCTGATAGGAGAAGGGCAAAAAAACAATAACCTCAGGGGAAAATGCATTGTAAAAAAACTTATCTCAACACTAGGGAGGCTGGAGGGTAACCTTGGTTTTAGATAAGACAGCTGCACCAGTGAGTCATTGGGTTCCCTGAGACAGATAAAGAATAATGTCTTCCTGAGCTGGCTGGACCAGCATGGGAGGAGGGGAGTGTATACGTGGCTCAGCTGAATGTTCAGTGCAAAAGCTGGACAACTAATAGACCTGAGAGCAAAGGGCTTGAGCTGGCCTCGACCCACGTATTCCTGCTGGGATTTCTACCCAGCATCCTGATGGTAAGCATGTAGTGACTGGTAATGGGAGTCACATTTGTATGTATTCGATTAGGTATTGCAATTGCTATGTTATGCTTGTGTTACAATTTCGGTGTATCACCGTATTGCTCTGCCTAATCAAAATCCCCCGTAAGGCCTATGGTGGTTTGACCCTGGCTGTCTGCCAGACCCTCACCCAGCTGCGCTTGCACTCCCCCTTCTCAATGGGAGATGGGGAGAAAATCAGATGAAAAAGCCCAGGGGTTGAGATAAAGTCAGGGTCACTTGCTAATTACAGTCATAGGCAAAACAGACTCATCTTGAGGAAAAATATTTTATTGTTTGTTAAAATAGAGTTGGATAGTGGGAAGCAAAGTAAGAAAATAAATTTACTTTCCTCCTACCCCCGGTTTATCCCAGGCTCGACTTTGCTCCCTCATTCCTGTCTCCTTTACCTCCTCCTCCCCAAAATGGCCCAGGGGGATGGGGAATGGTGTTGTGGCCCATCCCTAACAGCTTCCTTCTGCCAGTCCTTCCTTCACACACTCCTCCTGCTGCCTTGTGAGGCCTCTCCACCAGCCACAGCTCCTTCGGGGCACATCCACCTGCTCTGGAGGGCTCCGTCATGGCTGGGGTGTGGGTACCTGCTCCAGTGGGGTCCTCTCCAGGGCCTGCAGGGAAATCTTTGCTTTGTGCCTGGAGCACCTCTTCCCCTCCTCCTTCTTACCTTGGTGCTTGAAGGGCTGTCTCATCTCTTTTTTTCCTTGCTCCTTGTCCTTTCTTACCCATATTTTCCCTGAGGTCCCATCATCTTGTCTGAGGGGCTCAGCTGTCCCCTGTGGTGCGTTTGTTGGAGCAAGCTGGAACAGGTTGTGTAAGGCACAGGGCAGCCCCAGCCTCAGAGAGGCTGCCACTGAAGCACTGCCCACCACCCGACTTTGCTACATAAACCCAATACAATGCCAAATAAATAAATTAGATATTAAACATTAGGTCCTTGTCATGTGTAATATCTAAAAGCACCTGGTCAGAGACTGTTGGATGCTGAGAGGAGATTCTTCCTTCCCACTGCTGCAGCATGGCCAGGTGCAGTCCGAGACCCAGGAGGTGTTGGTGTCCCAGTCCCACAGGTGTGGCAGCTGTTTCCCTTGACAGTTTTGACCCATAGTGGGGCTGTGTATGTGTCCCAACACACACACAGACACACACACAGAGACACAGACACCACCCCCCCCCGGCCACCCTGACTACCCCAGGCAGAGCAGCTCCCATGTATAGGTAGCAGTGTGCTGTACCTACTCCCTGGCTGGTCAGGGTTGAAGGTCACTAGTGAACATACATGTGCTGTCACTCTCTAGATTGACAGGCCCACACACGTTCCTGGATCCCTCAACCAGGCTGGCTTACTGGCTCATGCCTTCAGTGTTTTATACTGAAGAGTCCTTAAAAAGATAACCTAGTGAACCAGCTGCTCTTTCATTCTGCATTCTCTACAGTTACAATTTTGTTTTCCTTGGTTCATAAAATGAATCATATAAGTATTACAGGCCATGTAGAAGTTATTTGTATATGGTTGTCAAGCATTGGAACAGGCTGCCCAAGGAGGTGGTTGAGTCACCATCCCTGGGTTTTTAAAAGATATGTAGATGAGGTTCTCAGGGTCATGGTTTAGTGCCAGAGTTGGGTTATGGTTGGACTTGATGATCGTGAGGGTCTCTTCCAACCAAAATGATTCTATGATCTCGACATGTTGTATCCATTTCAAACTTCAGGTTTTCAGATGCGCTTGACCAGTTCATGAAATCACAAACAATGGTTAATCACAGGATTGTACCTGGAGTATTAACTTGGCCCACAACATCTCAGGTTATTGAAGAGACACGAACAGAGAAATTACAGGTATGTTAAAAAACAAAGGGCATAAAAACCTTGTTCTGTCAAATGACCTTTAAAAAAAAAAAAGTTGTCATCCTCCTCCCTGCCTCCTCATTGTCAAGGCCAAAGAAAGATTAGAGGCAAAAGGGAGGTGTCAGCCTGAAGCAGCCAGTGCAAGCACTGCTGCTTATTGTCTGGTGTTATCAGGCCCAAGGCGTGGGTTTTGTAGAGCAGGACTCATCTTGCAATGATAAATCTGAACACCTGGTAAGCGTTCTGTTTATAGCACAAAGGTGGAGGCTCTGTGTCAGGCTCTATGTGTGGGTATTTCTATGTAATAAAACGGTTCTAATCTGCTGTTTCATAATGGGTTGAATTCTTAGTTGCACATTACCAAACTTTAAGCAGATGTGAATACTATACACAATGTAAGGCTAGACAGAACTGTTTAAAAATTTGAATTAGCTAAACTGTGAAGTTGAAAATTTCAGCAGTGATGCTATATTTAAAAACAAATAGGAGAGCTTGACCTTGTAGTTATTGGTTGATGCGGTGGGAGTTGTATGGTAAAATTCCCTGTTTGACTTGAAAACTCTTTAGCTTTTGATTCTGACACTACAGATTGCTTTCTCACACTGAACAGCTTTCTTAGAATTATTATTATTACTATTGTTTTTAAACTATAATTGAGTCGCTGTTATTTGTGAAGGGTTTTTGGTTAAACCATGCTGTGGGAGGTAAGATGTATGAGCTGCTCTGCATGGAAGCAGTTTGACCTAGTAGAATATGCTAGGTTATTCGGTGTATGAAATTTGCTATACTATACTGACCTGTTCTGTTTCTGGTAGAAGCAGCTGTGCTGTTGTTTCTTAAACCAAAGCTGGCCTAAAGATTTCTCGTAGATCCCCAGGTGATGCCACAATAGCCTGGTGTTGCAAATGGAATTTTTTTATACAGCTTTGATTCACCAGCAATTTAGGATTTGTTGGTACCTCATGGTAGATTACAAGGTTAGGCTCTCTAATTACTAATTGCACTTAATCATCAGCCAGTTTAACAGAGTGATTCAATGAAATTTGTTAGAATCAATCAAAACAGCAACTTAGTTAAAGATTCGTAAATGGCAAGGTTCACACTAAACTTACAGCTGTGTTTTCATAACTGAAAACACACATAAAAGGCTAAATTAAAGCACACACAGACAAATAGGCAAAACAGTTTTAAAATTAAATCACATGCACACAAAAAGGTTAACCTACGATTAAAGTTTCCCTTTCATGAGTTTTATAAATGACCCAGTTTTATGGGTCAACATTCATCGGCAGAGGATTGTCGAACTGTGTGAAATTAGGTCTTTGGTTCCTTGTGAAATTGTCTGTAGATGATCATTGAATCTTCAGGAAATTTGCCCTGAAGAGGTGTCCCAGTCAGGGGGAGGTACGGACTCAGAGCCCGCTGCGATCCAGGAGAGCTCCAAGGGTCTCACTTTAGGATCACTATTTATAGAGTTGCAAGGTGATTGACTGTGGTCAGTGTTTTTTCATTCTGGCCACAACTTCACCAGGCAGCCCTGGGCAATGATCCAGTTTGTAGAAGTTTCAGGTGCGATCAAGGGGCACCTAATTATCCCAACTCACTCTCTGGGCAATACATGAACAATGTCGGCCTGCCCTGTGATCACCAGGTGGGGAGTAATTATTGTCCCAACTCGCTACACCCTTCGATCAAGACAAGCCCATTTATCCGCTCGGCAGGCACGTAGTGGTGGCCTGGCTGATGATGAGGAGGTGAGGAACGCCTGTTCATTTCTACTCCCTGTGCTTGTGATCAAAGCAAGAACACTCGTAACAGGATGTTGGCTTATTCTTGAGATCTCCAGGTGGCCCCTGGGGGTCTGTACCACCATGCTGGCCACAGTAATACATCAGTGGTCCGGGACTTTTGGAGAGCATACTGCAAGTATCTGAAAAGCTGTAACTGGTGGTTTTTATTAATCTGGGCTCAATGCCAACGGTGTGGGACTTGAACTGACTTGCAAGGAAGCCACTGAAATGTCTTTACCTCAGATGTTCTTCTGGGAGATCTCACTAGCTGCAGTTCAGGGCTGGGTCTGAGCTGTCCCTGGGAATGTACTTGATCGTGTAACGCAGATCCCGGGTGAGACACCCCTGAAATGCTGGGTGATGATGGAAATGGGCAGGCACTCCATTTTTGTCACATTATCCGAGAAATCTGGCTCACCGTTTGACAGTGGAAAACTTACTATATTGTTACGTGTTTGGAATTGGTCAGCGTGTAAAACATTGGTCCAAAATAAACCTGCATGCAGGGAAGCTGTAAGTACTTAGCTGATAGCAGTTCAAATGAGCTTTTGAATATTTTGCCATAAAAGGACAATCTTCCATAGGTTTCACTGGAAAAGAATTGTTGTTTTGTTATTGGTCCTCTGCTGTTCAGAAAGAGATGTGTTTCACTGCAGTTCCCTAAAAGTTTGTAAGTAGATATTGATTCTTTTTGTGGTTTCTGTGCAATTTATCGTATCATTTTATGTTTCTCAGTTGACTTTAAAGAATTGTATTGAGGAATGCAAATTCCCTCCAGAACCAGATGCAATTTGTCGATATCAGCAATGCCGTGGCCACTCCAAAATTGAAATATATTTTACAGACCCAGACTTTAAGGTAAATTTTTAGTTTAAATGGGATTGGGAAATAAAATTTCATGTTTACGTGTTTTGTGCCCCCTTTAATATGAAAGGGCTATCTGGAACACACCATTTTATCCTATCTACTGTTGTGCAGTGTTTTCTAGTTTGTTTTTTTTTTTAAAGATGTTAAATTCATATTATTTCTCAACACTAGGGTTTTATATGTGTTACTTGCTGTCAGCAATGTAGAGTGGAGTTTCATATCAGCTGTTGGAAAAAGTTGAAAACAACAAACTACAGTGATAAAAATGACAAGGTAAGAGCTGTGTCAGATAATAAACATTTTATTTTTTCTTGTTTTAGTCAAGATTCTATCATTCCTTTAGTTTCTGATAAGTGTAGTGCTAGAGCCTGATGTTCCACCGGCATAACAATAGCAGGAGGAGAGACAGGAAAGAGGAGTCTTGTGCTAAATTGTTTACACATGTGAGTTGGGGCAAAGCTTGCTGTTATCTACAGAAGAAAAGTTTGTCTGTGTGAAGGCTTAGTATGGTTAGCCTGTTTATCTTACATCATTTATGTCTTCCTATATGGAAGTGTTATTCCTTCTACAGTCCTGTTGTTGAACCAACGTTTTGATGTTAAGCATGTCTAAAGGAGCTTTACAGTGTTGGCAGCCAGTATAAAATGAAGTGAAATCCAGGCAGAGTGTGAACTCAGGAAAGAATATTCTTAAAGTTGACCCTTGAACGTGAAGTTGGAAGAGAAGGGGCTTTGCTATAGCTTTGGGAATAGCAGGTATATGCCACAGATGGAGGATCCTTTTGATTTGCAGTCATTGCCAAATCAACTGTCACTTGCTTTCCTCCTCCAGTAAGAGTGCTAGCTTTAACTACATTGGTCACCTTTAATTTAAGAATCTGTAATCTGTATAAGAACATGGATTTTTTATGAATTTAAATGTCTTTGTTGTCTGTATTATCTTCTCTTACAGGATTTTCTTCAAGAATTGTGTTTTACTCCTGATTGTACAGGCCTTATTTCAAAAATAGTTATTTTCAGTTCTTCTGGTCTGGTAAAATGTGAAGTAAGTAAATGTTCATACAAAATATGAAAATAATCTCTAAAATATTTACTCTGGTAAAGGAGGTAAAGAGAAGATAAGAATGGAACTGCAAATGCATAAGTAATATGCTATCTTAAGTACAGAATCTGTGCATTATTTAGGAATATTAATTACCTGCTCTCTTCTTACCCGTTCTTCTGGTGGAGCAGGTTAGAGATGTCATGGATGGGAACTGGAGCTTTGTTTTATATTTAGCTTGTGCAGCATGAGAGGAACTGTTAGTTTAACTCTGAACTTACCTGGCTAAATGAAATAATTGTATTGGAAGGGTGCTCTTACCCTCTACAGAGACACAGGAAGATGGATACTTCTTCCCCGAGCAGCATCGATCTGTGAGAAACATTAAAAAAGAACTAAAGTTCGCTTTCTGCTCACTGGTAAAGCGAAACAGCCTCCAGTTCTTCCTCACTTTGTGTTACCTTTCAACCCGTCTTTTCTGACGATAAAGACGTATTGCTATATACCAAGTTGTAGCAGTAGAAGATAATTTTAGGTAGACCTTCATGAGGATTCTGTAGGCTGCATTATCTCTTTTATAGTATTACTTTTAATGCTTTCCAAAGCATCAAATATTCCTGGATTTTGAGTACAGCAATGTTCCATTGTAACCCCGATGTAATTAATATGATGTCGCTTCTTTTGGTAGTTTGAACAAAAAATCACAAAAGCCAAGGAACCACCAAGAGCCAATATTAAACAGAAATGTTCAAGGTAAGCTCTCTGCTGTTTAAAACTAAGTTGAATCAAGTTGAGAACAAAACAGTTTTCTCCAGGATTGCTTTTCGTACCTTTTTAAGAATTTCTGGAATACTGCAAATACTTTGGAAAGCTATTTTTGCCCTTTGCCTCAGATAAACAAAGAAGTCTGATAGAATATGTAATGATCCAACTATAAAAGTATAATATTTAAATTTACTTGTTAAAGAAGATACAGAGCTACAGATTTATAATGAGCACAGGAGGGCATTAACTGGTATTGCTCAATAAATTATTGGTAGCTCTCTAGTGTTCATACAGTTCTTTAAAAATGACATCTTCAGTTTGGCCACAGGAAACTGTTTTCAGATATACAGGATGTGAGTTGGGACAAATCTGATTCCCCACCCCTTTGTACTGAGGGGTAAATTGTCCATTGCACCATTGGCTTCCCAGCAATTTGGACCAATAATTTTTGAATATAAATTGCTGCAGTCATCTCTAAGTCTTTATTCCTGAAACCTGATTGCATTGTGAAATCTGTGGGCAGGGAAGTAATGTGTTGTTTAGGGAAAGTGAGATTTGGAGGTTGCGTGCAGAACTTGAGGGCTGTTTCTCTACTTTTGCTCTCCATACACATCTTTCATTTTTGCTAAGATACTAAACAACTGGAATGCTGAAAGAATGGGCGTCTGTTATTATTCTTAATGGATTGAGTGTGTTAATTACACTCAGCTTCCATTGCATTTGTATCTAGATTGGAGTACCACCTCTATTTTCAGTCTGAGATTGCAAGCATTGTTCTATTCCTTCCCCTCGCTAGAAGGAAGAAACTTGGCAAGATTTTTAGCTGGATGGGAGAGGTATCACTTTGTGGCATAAGTTAAACACCACAGCTTTTACTATCTAACTAACTTTTTGTGAATGTTTAAAGAGTGTAAATAAAAACTGTACATAATGAAGTTACTTCTGCTGTTGATGCACGTACATTTGACGTAACAGAGTTTATATTTTTTGGTCAAGTGAGGCTATAAATAATTAGGAATCATGCTGAGAAGATGAACAAAATTAATTTTTAAAAGTTTTAAATACTGTCAGTTTTTTTTCTTAATTTATATTAATCCCAATTCAGACATCATTAATGGGAATAAAAATGATTACATCTTGAGGATATTCTTACACTTACATACTTGATCTTTATGAAACTTCTATGACATTTTGTGGTCTCTTAACTCCTAAAGGAAAAGTAGCTTTATTGTGTTTGTACTTTTCAGCATACTATTTTATAGTAGAATGGAGTTTATAGCTATTGTAAGATGTGAGAAATAGCTGAGATGTGCCTAACTCCTTTGGCAATCTTTCTCAGCTAATGTTAGGCTTACTGCTCAATCGCTTTTTCAGTCTTAGGAAGTTAAAAATGAAAGAAGAAAAAAAGCTACGAAGGAAAAGTGCACGAGAAGAGGCACGAAATTCTGCTAAAAAGAAGACAGAAGAAAATCAGATGGGAAATGAACCGTCTCAATACAGTGATCACAGTGGTATGTGGAAGTACAGATTATTGTTCTAAATTATCACAGAGTAGCATAATTAGTATTCTGAATGTCCTAAGTCAAATTACGGCAGAATACTAATATTGAATATAATTCCCCCATTAAAGACTTGCATTTTTACGTAAAGTTACCTTTATTCCAGGTCTGTTTTTAATTTCTAGATGTAAGATGTTGGTGTATGGTTAAGTGTCTTGTAGAAAACCTTTATTCTTGCTTCATTGGTTCATGAAGAAGCAGCTTGAAGAGAGCACAGGCTCAGATTTCAAGTTAGTCTATTTCAATGTGGTTTCAGAAAAAATGTTGTGCCCAACAGGTTAGGACACTGCTATGGGGGGGGTGAGGGGAAAGTACTGCATCTCAGGTGATGAAAGAACAATATCCTGACTGCAGAAACTGCAGTGACTTGAAAAGTATATTTCAGAGGATTGGGGAAAATTAAAAAAAAAATCAGCCTGCAAGTATGTAGTCAGTTAATGCTTCAGCTTTTGTGTTCCAGTTACGCTGGTCTGCAGCGTTCTGTATTTCAGAGGTGTGGACTTCCACTGCATTTTGTATTAGGGCAAGCTACAGGGCAAAGAAAAATGGGTGATTTAAAAAAAAAAGAATTCTCTGTATTATTAACTTTAAGATAGTGCTCGCATTAATTTCCTTGTAGAATTTCATATTAAATACTTTGAGGGCACTTTTTCATTCCATATATGCTGCACTCGGAGTTCTCAAGAGCCCCATTGCCTGTTCGGTGGCGTATCCTGGCACTTCCTCAGGTGCTCATCTTTTTAGTTCTTTTTCTTAACCATTTCGTTTGAGAGCAGTCCCGTCCATTAACACCATAGATTACTATTTTTGCTTCCCGGTGGTTTTCTAAAATCACATTCAGTTGACTTTGTTTGCTTTCTTTTCCTATGGCTTATCTTTAGTTCTGGTCCTTGGATCCAGTGCGGGTCACTCAGTTACTTGTATGTGACCTGACTGTCCTAAATGCCCCTAAAACTTCTAAGAACAAAAAATGCCTTCGGTGTGACAAAACCACTCTGAAGTACTGTGGGTAAAAGTTGGGACACCGATGCAGGAATATGTCAGTGCCAGGCAACTTAACACAGTTCTGCAAAAAATCCATGCGTTCCTGTCGGCCAACCTTTTTTATTTGTCCTGAGTTAATTCTGTAATAAAATTCAAGTCTTGCATATCTTTGAAGACAAGCTGTTACCCTGTTTTTTCACTTAGGGATATTTCATTATGAAATCTTAAAAAAAATATCTATCTATATCTATCTATCTATCTATCTATCTATAGATATAGATATATAGATATGTATGTAAAATTTAATCTCCCAAACTGTCAGAGAGGTTGAGAGGCCTATTTCAGGAGACAGCTAGATCACAAAGAGGTTTGGTTTTGTTCTTAGCAGCCATAAATAACCTTTAAATAAGAACAAATCTGCTTGTAAATTGGAGAGGGGTGAAGTGACAAGAGCACTTGTTTGCATGTTTGTAAGATATGGGGGTTTTTAAGGCAGACTCCTGCAGGATAAACACAAGCACAGCTTATACCTGTACAGTTCATTGAGTCTGTTAGTATGCTGGCAACTGTTTGTGTTACAATGCTTAATTACTCTAGGCGTAGTAAGTAGCGATTTGTTTTGGAAAAATTATTTTCAGATCTACATCTTTTGACTTTAGTTACTGTCAGTTAAGCTCTGAAAGTGGCATTCTGTAAATATGTGGTCTTGAAAAATGACAGCTGAAAGCTGATATGAGCCAGTAATCTTTTTCACTCTTGTTCTACAAAGAACCAGTGGCAGGGTCAGGGCAAAGATTTGCTGCTAGGCGTGTGCTTGAGCGTTCAGAACCCTTTGCTCTGGGAACTGATGCTCAGGGGAGTTCTGTCTCCACATCAGGGCTGGTGTGCAGCCCACACAGGTCAATCTGTATAGACAGTTGCTTGAAGCTACTACTACTGGCAGGTATTTTTTTTTCTTCTTTCTGGAATCTGGTTAAGGTGCCAAGGATTGTTTCTTTGTGTAAACCAAATTAAAAAAAAAAATCGTGTCAAATTCATAACACTAAGGCTAGTTTATATGGAAAGATATATATTTTGTAATATTCAGTGTCATGATAAAGCAAATAATTAAAAGTACCACTTAGTCTAAATTATGTGTACTTTGAAGTTGATGCCTTTAATTGTGGTAAACAGCCATGAAATCTTGTTTTGTTTGGGTTTTTTGATCCTCTTACAGGTTATGTTCAGGATTTGTATGCTGGTGATCGGGTCCTGCAGCATATCAGTCGAAATGCTGAACGAATAAAAACAGCTGTTCACGATGCTTCCAAACTATTAAAAGAATTACTGTCATGGTTTGTAATCAGTGAGGAGGATTACACATCATATTCCAAAACTTGCAGCGTGTCACATGAAGTGATGGAGCAGCTCATCAGTTACTTAATTCAAGAAAAAAACAGAGTAAAAACACGAGGTTTTATCCATGTGCTGAGTGAGCTGGAAGAAGTGGATCCCAAATTACACAAGTGGCTGAAACATCTTAACAACTTGGGTAGGCGACGTGTTTATGTAATAGCAGAAGACCTTAGCCTGTTGTAATTGTTCAGTTTATAGATTAAAAGATAACCTCCCTATTTTTCCAGTCTTGCTTTCTTAACTTTAAATGGTAAAGTAAAACTTTCCTCTTTTTCATTTACTTGATCCTTAGCCAGGATTTCTAGAGAAGAAAGTATGACCGTTGGTAACACAGGAACAACCTCTCTCATCTCTGCAAGTAAAGCATTCTAATGTGGGCAGGGCTTTGTGAGTGTAGGAAAGCAATAATTGAAAAGATTTATTTTAATGTCTTTAAATTCCAGAATAGGCTTAAATGATAATATTTTTATAAATAATAAGGTACTAAAACCTTGGACAAGATTTGGGTTCTTAATTCTATTCTGTTGCATCCCTGTCCTTTAAGGAATTTATATAGATTTTTTATACTAATAATAATTTGAAGTTGACTAAGAGCAAAATTTATATCAACCCCATTTATCATTTTTGTTTCCATTTTCAAGATACGAAAGGTTTTACGTGATCTATTTCAGCTACTGTATATTTAATTTCTAGAACAAACTGTTCCTCTTTGAAGAGGTATATCACACTGTAAGCACTAAAACTCTGAAGCTGGAATGAAGTGTTGTTTTTTTCATCTCATTTAGGTCTGACAGCTACAGAGAACTTTATTCTTCAATATGGACAATTTTTAAAAGAGCTTGACGTTTCTATTTTAACCAGACTCTGGAATGAGAAGTATGGTAGTAAATTTGACTATGTGACAACTAGTTGTGAAGACAAAGAAATTCGTGATTATTTCTTAAAACCACCCCTAGAGAAAACCCGTTGTTTTATATGGCTGTTAGAAGACAACAGAGATGATTTTCCATTTCTTCATCAAGCTTTAGATGAATTCTTTGATAAAATGGGTAAGTATGCAAAGGTCATCATTCTTAGAAGTGTTGCATTTTGTCTGTTTGACACATTTGATGAGTTCTGTAAAAAGGCTGAAACCTCAGCAAACTACGAACCACCGCATTACATGGGATCTTCTGTGATTGGTGCTTGAAAGGAGAGGTGGCCTCAAAAGTCAGGCCACCCTTTTTTAGGTTACATTCTGCTGTTTTGTTTCATGTGCTGCGACGAGCAGGTGAATTTACCTTTATGCATAGAATCATAGAACAGTTTGGGTTGGAAGGGACCTTCAGAGGTCATCCAGTCCAACCCCCTGCAATGAGCAGGGACATCTTCAACCAGATCAGGTTGCTCAGAGCCCCGTCCAGCCTGGCCTGGAATGTCTATGAGGTTATATATTGTCCAAACAAAATAAGTATTTAACTTTCAGTTTAAGCACAAAGATTCTGCAGCACAGTCTCTGAGATGCTTTGGTGGTGTTTGATAAAGGATTATAATAATTATTACTATAATTTCATAGTTCGCAATTATAAGTTACATAAAATACTCCTATTTCTGTTTATGGATGCGGCTTTGTTATCTTTTCAATAGATGACCCTACTATTATATTAAAGAAGCAGGGAAATGAAAATATGTTGGTAAGTGAACTAAATGGCTCTTTGGTATAAGCTCAGAAACAAGTATGAGTGTGGTGTTTTAAAAATGTGCAAAAGTGAGTAGGGAGCTGCGTCTCTTCATTTATTTTACATCATCATCCTTCAGACCTAATTAGCAATTTACTCTTTTGTTCTGTCTTCTCCCTCTACCGCCCCTTTTCTTAAAGCATTTGAAGACTGCGTACCATTGTTCCTAAACTCCCATCAGTAAAATACTTGTGTAGGGTTTTCTCTTTAGTTAAAACACAAAGATACCTTTTAGGTTATGAGAATTTCAAGGATGCAGATGAGGAGGGTACACAGATGTACCATATTGCCTCTTTTGGATAGGGAAAATAAGGCAAAAAAGGTGTGTGGAAATGGAATTTACGTATTACTTGAGAACAGCGGTTTGGTGTTAACTTTAAAAAAAGTGTCTCTAAAAGTATCAGTGGGGAATTAAAAGAAAAAAAAGTGCCAAATTTACAGAGGGACTCTTACTAACTGCTGTATCTGCATATTTACTGCAACAACTGAACTTGAACCGTGGTTCTTCCTTGAGTGTGCTTGAATTGAACCTGCGTAATTTTGGACACTAATTGTCCTGTGTGCTTTACCGTCCAAAGCAATGAATGGGAAGGTAGCGTAACCCAGCTTTACCTACATTGTAAGGCCAGGAATATGACATTTGTTCCACTAGCAAGGAAAGGAAAATGGGTTAGACATATTTTGCATTTGTTCATTAAAATAAATAGATGCTTCTAAGATTCAATGCATAAGTCTTAAACTGTACATCATTCTGAATCACTTTTTGATTAGTATCTTAATTAAAATCCATTCTAATTGGTAGAAGTATATTATGTATTTCAGTTAATTATGTGTTTGAAGCACTCTCATTTAAAATTATTCTAGCCTGCAGTTAAATTTATCTGTACAAAGCCAAGAATTACTTTTGATACAGAATAAATCTTTACTGTTAACTAATTAATATACATCTTAATAAGACATGAAATCCTTTGCTTTTTCATTTCATGAATTGGAAATCCAAGAATGAAATGAAAGCCATTACAATAAAACTAGTTCTATTTCACTGTTAGTTCTATACTAAAATGAACGGTTAGTTAAGTTACTGTTAGTAGGGTTATGTCAATTTATATTCACAGTCCTATTAAAAAGCAAAGATGCATTTTAGTTCCTTCGTCATTGCATATATTAAATGTTTTGGTCACTTCAATTTTCTGACAGTTTGGTTTGCTTCTTATTCCCCAAATGAAACTGGTGTGTGGGGTTTCACAGCTGCTTAAATATGCAATTTCAGCTATTACTAAGAAGCATCTGAAATACTAAAATGATAGAATATTCTGTTTTTAAGAATCAGTGCTCTATGCATTTAAAGAGGTAAATGATGAAAAGGAACAAAATTGATAAAGTCTTGCAAAGCTCTGCTTCTTTTTGTGTTTTCCAGCGGGGGATGGAGTGGAGAGGGGAAAGATTTTGTGCTTAACCTTGTAAATCTTGCTGGTCAAACCAGAATGCAAATTTTAATATGAAAGTTTTAAAAAATTATGCACTGGTTTTGGAAATGCATAATAATTTTATTCTAATAAAAAAACCCAGTGACTTTATTTTTTTCTCTTTCAGACTAATGGTATCAAAGTTAAAAACAAAAACAGGAAGAAAAACTCAAAAGACTCGAGGGTTGGTAACTTTTTAGCTCCTTACTACAAACAGGTTTTTTAGAATTGCTGGCATTTGGATGTATAGAGGCTGCTTTCCTAAATACCTTATGGAGACTTCAGGAGTTTTTCCTGAAGTAAAATAAGACTAAGGTGCAATTAATACAGTTTTGTTTGGTTAAAATATGGATTTGTCAGTATAAAATGTATTTCTAAACTTGGGGAAAAGAAAAATTGGCTCTGACTGGATAATAATGTGTTCAGTGTATCCACTGTCTTCATCCTGAATAACTGTTTTGATCTTAATTTCCCGTATGGGAAAATGAAAAAAAAACACGTGTGGATATGGCACACTGGCTACACTAGGTAAATAATACTTTATGCTCCATTTCCTTTTTCACTGACAAACAGAAAAATTGGAGAAGGACACTTTATCAGTCATTTTGAGAAAAATGTGTCCTTACACCTCATGAAATAGATCTGAAATGGTGTCCTTAACTGTCTTTTCTGATAGTTTTATGGGTGTATCAGTGATGGAAGATGTGAGTGTTCCATTTGTTGTTCAGAAAAATGTTATTAGTTGTCCAGTATTTTATAGATTTTGCTAGGAATAATACACTACCTGAAACTTATACTGTCTGTTGTCCTGCTTTTCTGGGATTTTGCTTTATTGAAAGCCACAGATAAAATCTTCTTTATTTCATCTGTGCCCCCAACTTTTTGTAATTTTACTAGAGTTTCAAGAGCAAATTCAGGATTTTTCTTGTCCTTATAAGCCAGGTTTTTCTTCTTCTAACTTGGATACATTTATACACGTCTGTGTGTTTCTAAAATTATTAGACAATAAAAATTAAAAGACAACTAAAGCATTAGTAATGGTGAACGTAACAGGTGTTATATTAAAACCATGTGGAACTAGGGATAGCTCAGACTTACTTGTAGTAGAATTATTAAAGCTTGAAGGTTCTCAAATGTATAGGAAGAGATTCCTAGAAAGTCAGTGGAAAGAAGTGAAACAAAATGTGAACGAAGTGAAGCTGTAGTGTTCAGTTTTTAATTTGAACTCCATGAAAAATCAGGCATATCTAGGATTTTGATGAGATTGGTAAAAAAAGAGGGAGGCTAGGCTGAACATCCCAGTTTCTTTTTCCAAAGTTCCGAAGAAGGAATTAATAATTTTAAATTAAGAAGTTTCTTGATGTGACTTAGTACTGATAACTGTACTTATAAGTGTTGCAGTTCATAATATGGCATCTGAACAAGATAAAGTTATATAAAGGTTTAGTGTAAATAAGTTACTCATAGTCTTTACAGTGGATCATTTTGCATATACTTTTGTGAGATTAAAAAATAATAATCTGTTTTTAATTAGTCTGTTTTAGTATTATCTAGTGGAGTAAGTACAGCAGCACGGGAAGAAGATGAGATATTTATAGAAGAAAATACTTTGTAAGTACCATCACGCATCTTTGCTTTTATTGGCCAAACTCTGAAGTGCTTTGCAGGTATTGGAGAAGACAGGAGTCTTAGAAACACCAAGTCTGGCTTTCTTAGAAACACCAAGTCTGGCTTAACATCTAAATGTTTCTGCTATGAGCTTGTGTAGAGCCTTTACTTCTCTGCTTCCAGGACAGGTCGAAGAGGTATTAGAATTTTGAAGCTCTTACCAATGTAGGAAGTAACTGAACGGGTGCCAGGTTGCAGCCCAATACATCTTCTAGGCCAAAAGCTATTATTTCGAGTAATACTTTACTTGCTTTGTGTTCCATTTTAGTGTAGCAAGAAATTACTTGATAAATTTGTACATACTCCATCAGTCACAGCAGAACTTTGCCATCTGTGCCGTATCAAGAAGGTTGGAGTGTATTGCTCAGAATTTGTGTTAATCAGGAGTCAAACTCTTACGAGAGTTTGTAAATTTTGCTCTCGCTTATAGATGTGAAAGCTGCTAGGCAAGAGCTTGGCCTTATTATTATGATATGGTTATTATTAGCTCGTGGCAGGTCAGTTAATAAGTTTAACTGTTAGGTATTTTGGGGATAGTGTTTATTCTGCTCGTCAAAAAAAGTTTGCTATTGAGGTATATTTTTAGCACTATGTAGTTACCATACAGTATACTGTTTTCAGTATATGTGAAAAATACAATTATTTTCAGATACAGGAATTGTTGTTCATATGCATTATTTATTTCTTTCCTCTCCTTTTTTTTTAATGCTACAGAGATTTTACAAATTCTTACGAACCATTTGTAATCCCAGAATATCTTCAGAGTCAACTAGAGGAATTTGAAGCTCTCTGTGACATATCAAATAGTTATCAAAGACTTTTGGATAATAACCCGGCTCAAACCTGTGAGAGCTTATATGAGTATGTATACATTTCCGTGCTTAGCAGTTTAAAAGGTTTAATATTACTTCATAATTTTTATAATGTATTAAGGCCAGAATTTGAGTCCGGGTTGTCTGGTATATGTAGCTCTGTATATAAAGCTATGAACTAATGCTTTGAAATAGCTGCACGTTTTTAGTAAAGTGTGGACAAGCAAGGGTACTACAGAACATTTTTATGCTTAGCTAGAACACCATCTTCCAAATGATTGTTCTTCAGTAGTTGTAGACGCTGTTTGCTTTTAAGTATTATTGTGAAAATATAATGTGAAGTACGATTTTAGAATTACATGAAAAACCTTTAATTAATAATGACAACTCTCTTTTTTCTTTTAAAGATATTTTTCTCAAATCTTGGAAGAACATGGCCCTATGGAAATGAATAATAAATTACTAATTGGGGAATATGAACATTTCCCTGAAGAAGCTCGAAAGATTGTAGAAGATGAAGGTGGTCTGAAATCTTTTCTTTTGAAATCCCTTCGTTTTATTATGGTGGATAATCTTATTGGATTAAAAAAGCATGCAGTTCTTCTTGAAAATACAAACAGAAATGAGACTGGATATAACAAAGAAGAACACAGTCTAGCCTGTAATGTGCAAGACGATTCTTCCCAGAAAAAGCTACAGTTAAATCCAGCTGCTAAGGAATTCAAACCACTGTCTTATCCTCAGCAATCCCCTATATCGACACCTAATGACTTAACAGTAACAAGTTATGAGACTCCACAATATTTGCCCTGGTCTCTTCCTACTTCTTGTAAATTGGTGCATTCTTTGCATAGTCAGGGTATTAATGCCACAGAAAATGAGTCGTCATTTTCAGACATTTTACTAACGTGCTTTGATTCTGAAAATCCCGGTATATTTTTGCCTCGGGCTTCCTGGGGTTATCAATATGAAAGAATATTGCCAGTGCCTCCTCAAATGCCTCACGTGTCAAATGTTGCCGAGCAACCTAGTTGTGTTTATGCTGATTGTAAAGCTCATCAGGAAAATGATGAATTTGCAACTTCAGACAGAAAATACAACTTCAGTCTTATACCAACTGGAACACCAACGTATGAAGACCCTCCGTGCTACACGGAGAACTCAGATAATGCGTTTTATGAAGACAATTTTGGTGTTGTAAATAGTGCAAATAGTACAAATGGAGCTGAATGTGGTATACAGGTTATTAAGGTGGAAAAAGAAAGCAGAGACATACCTCTAATGAAAAACAATCCTCATACAAGGATGGTAGCTGTTCAGGTAAGAAGTTCAAGTGGAACAGTTATTTGAGAGCTTTTAAGTGACAAATGAGTGTTGAGCACTGGAAAGTGCAATTCCTTTTCGAATGATTTCTTTGTGACTTCCCAAAGGGTCGGATGTTGTATAGAGATTAGAGAGCAAATATTCAAGTAATACTTCCAGCCACCTAAATGTAAGGAAGCTTAAAAGTAGTATTTAGCATTCTCTAGGACTTATCTCCCAAAAAAAGGCCACAAGTTGGAAGATAGATACCCAGGTGTTTGTTAGGCTGGGAACTTCCTTAGAACTTCCAGTTTAAGTTGCTGAAACTTTCTACAACAGCTCTTGTTTTTAATTTCTAATTTTTTAAAAGAGATGATCACTGAATTTTGTTCTGCCTGAAGTTTTTGCAGATCTTTTGACCCAGGATCAGCAGAGGGAAATGGTGCACATCAGTTTAAACTTCACTTTAGAGGCTGAGGAAGTCCTTCTGTGTCATCTTTTTTCTTTTTTAATTAGTTGAATTATTATTTTTTTTCTCAACTTTCAGAATATTTTAGCATTTAGATAGTTTGCACATTCAAACAATTGCTGGCTGATACTTCTCTCGTGGTCTTAAAGTGGCAACTGAGCTGTAGGGTGACTTCAGGGAGAAACTCCCTCACATTTCCTTTTCCTTCCTGAAGTAAAAAAAAACAAATCCTGAAAATGTAGTCCTGCAGGCAGGGGAAGCGTTGCTGAACAATCCTGCAAGGCACAGGGCACACAGCTGAACAGCAGAGAGGGGCTGGAGCCTTCTCCCTGTAATGGTACCCCAGAGTTAGATCAGCACATAGCACTTGTGAAGGCACACTACAAGTGACAGAGGAAGACAAGGGTCACATCCACATTTGTTTTGGATTAGGATGCTGGCTTCTCTGAGTTACGGATACGGCAGTTTCACACATGCATCTATGAGAGTTATCGAACATGCTAGAGGGAAGAGTTCCTCGTCTTAATTTGTTTCTTGTCATTAAGGGAGGAATAGCTGTTTATAGCTGTAAGATAAATAGTTGTCTCTATTATTGCTTTCTAAATTAAGAAAATGTTAACTTTTTTTTTTTTTCCAAACTTGTTTTGTATACAAAACTTTGCTTTAAATCTTTCCTGCGTCTTAGTTTCCCATCAGTCTTGGCCAGATGAATTTTGTCACTTAGCTGACTGGGCTTTTAAAATGAGATTTCTGTAACACATGCAACAAAGAGATAACAGAAGAGGCAAGAGTTTTCAATTTAGTGCATTCTGGTTAGCAGAGATCAAAAGATCTCTAAGCAACAAATACGTTTCTGTTTGCTAAAGCCGGGTAGAGCAAGGCATTTAACATTACTTGACTATGATTTTTAGTGGCCTATTAGAATGGCAACATGATAAATTTGATCTTTGATATGTTGCATGATTAGATTTTAAACTTCAGTTCTTTCAGTAGGTCCTTGATGGGTAGTACTGGATGAAGACAAGCAGGACATCTGAAGGTCGTTGAGTCCAGTCCCTTCTAAGTGCAGGCACTTAGGTAGCAGATCCTGGCTTTAGGAGGAGCCACAAAACACAGCTCCTCAGTGAGCTGTCAGATGCTGGTTTTGCAAGTCTTAAGTTTTCAGACATTGAGAGCACACCTGTGTGTTTTAAAGACTCAGGGAACTGCTCTCAATATAAATACTTCACGGTCAATTAAACTAGGTAAAGATCATGACAAAAAAAAAGGAGGTTTCAGTATAGATCGACATCTGTTTCAGTATAGATTGAAGTCCATTTCAGAAACACTTGCATAGTTTCTTCTTATATTGTAGATGAGCCTACTTCATAATGTAGTTGGATTTGTAAAATATAGGTTTAGGTCCAAAAGCTCCAAAACAGAGCTGACCTAGCATTTTCATGTATAAACTGGAAAGCATTTTAATCAGCTAATGATTCTTTCTATTCTAGGTAAATCATGAAGTAGCTGATAGGGAAACTAATACCTTGCCTTTTCACCCATTTGAAATGCAACAAGTAAGTTACCTACGTATTTGTTTATATTTCTCATGAAGAAGGTTAAGGAGTACTCCAGAATTTAATAAAGACAAAGTTTCTCTGAAAATGACGTGTTTTAACAGCTGTTTTTTATTTTGGTTTGTTTGATGTTGTGTGTGTGGTTGGTTTGGGGGTTTGTTTTGGATTCTTCTCCCTGGCTTCATGTTGGACTCTATTCTGTGACGATGTTCTTGGAAACTTCAGATAGGTCCAAAATGAGGAGGTTTTGGAGCTTTGCTCTGTAGCTGTTCAGACGGTGGAGTATGCTTTATGGAAATTTAGTATTTCCGCTCCAAAAATCTCGAGATTTGATTTAAATACTCCATTTGGGCATACAGACGGCTCAGGCTGAGGTTAATGGTAACCTTACGTGTGTGCCAGGAGACACAAGTGAGAAAATGTGGCCTTCAAACTTGTCATATTCCGTTCATGGTCAGACATGGATGTTCATCTCCCGAGCTGGATTGAAACTGTTACACAGCTTCCTCTTAAACATCCGCCCGCACCCCAAACCAACAAACAAACAAAACCCCATCCCAACCACACTCGAGATTTTGAATCTCAGCTGACAGCAGACTGTTCCTTTTAGATGTCATGAATGTTTGCTGCCTTGTGGTAAGAGATGGCAGATTGTTTTTTGTACCCTTTTTCTTTTTAGGGAGATATTTTACGTATGGAAAAAGAGCATCAGGTGTTAAAAGAACAACTTAAAGAAGCAGAGGAAAAATACGAACAGTTACAAAGCCGAAGCTCGGAGGAAATCAGTGCTGTAAAGGAGCTCCTAAAAAAGAGTGTTGAAAAGACTGAGGTAAAGTTTTCATCCATGACGTGGTGGGACTGGCTGCCGTGGCTCACGAGGTCAGTTGTAGTCGATCAGGAGTATTTGTGAAACTTGACTGGTGGTCCTCATTGCTGCGAAGTCTGACCCAGCAAACCTCACAGCCTTGGTAATGTCATCTTCCTTCCCACACGCTCAAACACACTGGATGTTGGTTGCCTCCATCTAGTGGAGAGGTGTTGGTTTTTGTTCAACCCGAGAACAAAAAAAAGCACTGCCCTGCTGACTCTTTCCTCCTCCTTGATTTGCTGGGTTTGCTAACAGGCTTTTTTTCCTTGAAAATGTCTGGGAGCAAGAGCGGTAGTCCCCAAACAACGCTATCAGCCTGTTATCACTTTGACTTGATTAATTTTACAGTTAAAGCTGTAGAATCTGCAGGCTACCCTTTTGTCTACATGAAAAGGAATTTTTCCATTTAAAAAGAAATAATTCAGGTGAGACCAAAGCCATCTCTCCCCATGCTCTGTCTTTAATCTTTAGTAAGGTGGGGCCTGTCATTCAATCTCAGTTTGATGTATTTTGTTTTCTTTTCAATTATGTGGTGGAGTAAACTCATGTACTGCAGCTTGGTAGCTGCTGTATTCCAGCTTTGCCATTGGCTGCAAGTAGCCTGGCAGACTGTAATATGAGGGATGATGGAGTCTCACTTCTGCTTTTCTGTATGGATGTTTGGCAAAAATGGGAGCTCAAAAGGTTTTGAACTGAAAGCATGGCTATGTGCTGGGTGGATGAACTTGTCCATGAGTGTTGTAGGCACTTTAAAAAAAAAAAAAAATATATTTTTTTTTCTCAGTGATGCATTGATGCTACTTCTTTTTTTAAGCAGTTATGGCAGCCATAAGATTCACTTCTGTCTTGCTCTGTTACGAATTGTAACTTCCCAGTTGTTAGTTAGTACTGATACAACAGCATCGGCTCTGATTTTGAGCTGGATTTTGAGTTGGATTTCAGTATGCGTTCGTACGTGACACCGTGGAACTGGGTTTCTTCTCTTAGCTGACTGCAAAACAGGGTTGCAAGTGTTCTGAAGCCAACTATGTAAATCAGGTGTGCGGGTCACCGCAGGAAAGCATTTATGAGTGTGTTGCCCACGCTAAACACCTGAACCAGAATAGTAAATCAAGTACTAGTAAAACTGGTACTGTAATTTTTACTGACTTAGCTTTTGATCATACTTGTCAGCAATCTGCTCTAACTTGCATTCGAATACCACTATATTTTTAGAAATAATGGTTTCTTATTTTCTGCTTTTAGGTATCAAAGAACGAACTGGACTGGCTTCATCAGGACTTAGAAATAAAAGTGAAAAAATGGCAACAGGAGAAAAAAGAAAATAAAGAGAACTTAAAAGCACTAAGGAACACAGCTAAAAAGCATACAGATACCAACGATAGGTACTAATTTTATATACAGATTTACATTACTTTCCCTTTGTTTGATATTTTTTTTGAGCAGCATTAAGTACAGTTATTTCTGATAGACTATGGTAAGTTTCAGTATGTATTGATTCCAAGATGTATGCAGAGTGAAAACGCAAACTTGTTGCCCTGATTGTGCCATTCTGAAATGAGTTAAATGCAATTCTTGGATTAGAGCTACTGTTAGTAGGTCCTACAAGAAACTTTATTTAACCTAATTAACAAATACTATTCCTTCACTATTTAAGATCTTCCCACATTTTCCAGAGTCCTTCAGATCTGCACGGCTTTTTCCCTGTTCTCCTTCCCATTGCTTATTGGTTCCTCAGGCTGCTCCTCTACTGCATTAGAATTAGGTTTAAATTTTCATTTCCATTTTCGTTCTTCCTTCTTGGATTGTACAGTCAACTCAACTGAACTCTGGTCTGCATCTGTTTTTCTTGCACGCTTTTTGTCTGTCCTGCCACAGAACCTAGCTGAGGGTTATCCAAGGATGTACGTTTCCTTCTTTTCTAGTCCTGTCATTCATTTCTCAGATTCAAGTAAAACTGCAAGAACCACACAGCTGCGTGTATTTTGTGGGGTTTTTTTTACCCATCCATCAGTCTGCAGCACTTTCCATGGAACTTAAATGGAAAATATCAGTGTGTGAATCCGATCACGACCCTGCGTGCAGCAAACTCAGCTCTTCCCCTAGCAGTGAGTCCTCCTGGCTCTGGAGTAGCAACAAGCAAGCTCAGTCAACTTCCACCGTAGTCAATGAGCAACCATGAGATCACATCAGTGAAGTACTGAAAAATAAATCATGTGTCGTTTGAGGAAATATTTATCAGTAGCTTTTCCCTAAACATTCTAAAGACTTCAGAAATCTTTAAGTAACTAATCGTTGGCTGTGTGTAACCAGCTACATGTTTTATCACAGTAATAGGCTGAAATATTTACATCTGCTTTTGTATTTTGATTTTTTGGCAAGTTACACGTAAACATTTAAAATAGCCTCTAGATAACTGATGAAACTGACTGACTTAGCAATACTTTTTCTAATCAGATTTGACAATTCCTACTGTATTTTTAGTGTTCTCTCTTAGTTTACAGACCTGGGAAGACTTCTGTCCTTGAATGCTGTTCTCTTATCTTCAGTCTGAGTAGCTTGGGCCAAATCTCTCTTGAAAAATCATTGGCATGCTTTTATATTAATTACCGCTTAATTAGGAATACATTTAAATGCACTTCTAGTATTAAACAGCATATAAAACATATAGATTGTCACTGCTACATAATTGTCACTATGGTTGTAGAGGAATGTGTCACATATTTGCTTGTGAAGACTCTTCAGAACAAGCTCGAATGTTTGATTTCTGTAGGTATTCAAAGACCATAGATGAGAAGGAGAAGAAGTATAATGGATATTTAAATACCTATCTGGAAACCAGGTAAAACTCTTGTACCTTTCAGCAACATTTTTCTACTCGTCGTTAATTGGAGTTGTCTGCTTCACTCTGGGTGAAGGCTTAGAAAAAAGAAGCACTTTATCCTATATCTCTTATTCTCAGTTAGTTTACTTTTACCTATCATAAGTAAATATTATTTTCTCTTAGATATTCAGAGTAATAAAAGTCTGGGTTTTCAAAATACTCTCATACATTTCCCTTGATTACATGCTGCTGTGTCCTACAGCACAGGGTAGAACTTGGGTGGGATACAAACATACTGAACTGTTGCGCGTAGCTTCAGATCTTCAAACGCTTACAGTCCTAAATGCATCTAAGGCTATCTAAACTTTTTCTAAAAGTTACTCATCTGCACGTGGTATAAAGTCAAGGTTTCATTTACAGATACATTCTTCATATATGTGATCAGGCTGAGAGCAATTGTACTTGCGTAACTGCAGTAGTCAAATGCCTGTCAGCTTTTTAGGTTGTGCAGCGAAATGTGGTTAAGAAATCCCAAGGTTGTGTCCGTGGAGCCAGCAGCGTGGCTGCGCCAGCACGATGCTGTACCTGAAGGCACAGGCTGTACATGGAAATGGTTCCAAAGAAGAGAGAAGTTATAGCTGTAGAAAACCTCTAAAACGCCCTCAATTTTAACTACGACTCTGTTGTAAACGTTACTCAAATATTTAACTTCTTTTTATTTCACAGTAATAAACTTGCTAATGATAAAGTAAAATTGGAAGAGCTTATAAAGAAGAGTCAAGATGACCGCCAGGAGTGTGTGAAAAGAGCTGTTAAAGCAGAGGTACAAACAACAAAACAAAATCTTACACCGCTTTTGCTAGAGCTTGGATCATTTGTGCTGATAGTCGGTGGGGAAGGTAACTGGTGAAGTCTTGTCTAACAATCTGCTTTTTAAATGGCATCTAAAACTTTTTGTAAGTGTATATCCAAAGTGTTATTCAAATACTGACAAGTGCTTTTTATTATGTCATTCTACAAAACTTTGCACATCATCAAGGCACATTATTATTATTATTGTCCAGGATTAAAAGTGCACAGAATTTGGGGCATATAGTTTTGCCCCAAACAAAATTAAATTAGTAACTCAGTTTCATACTTCTCCTTGAAATTAATGGATTTCATTAGTAAGAATAACCATAGGATCATTAAAAATGCCTTGTTAAAAGTAAGTTGTGGTTAGTGAATATATAGCTACTTCTTAATCAGTTAGAATGCAACAACTGACTTGTATGTTTCACTGAAAGGAGGACAGTACTGATAAATACCAAGATTTTTTCTAAACCGGTATGTTTTATGCTGGAAATACTTTGGATATCATTGACGATTCTCCCTTCTTTAGAAGGGCTTGAAGGCTGTCTTATCTGCAGGAGGATTTTGTAAAAAGATTAGATTATTGGTCCACATTACTCTTCAACCACGCAGTATTTAAAAAGCTGCATTAATCACTTTGAGTGTATTTATATATATATATACACATATAGGATTAGTTGCAAATGGAACATTTATGCAAACTTTCTACTGTCAGTTGAAGTGAATGCAGCCTTTTTCTCCTCCCAAAGGCCTGCCAGAGCTGTTCATTCCACCTGAGATTCCTCACCTTAGGAAATCTGTGTGTGTGTGTTGTAGTTCTACTCTGTATCATCAAACTATTGTTTCAGGTGCTCGTTAAAATATATTTTGAGGTTTTATCCTTGTGCTACCACAGTGCTTTTATTGCACTTTTCTTTTTCCTTACTCAGTTATGTTGTGTTACAGATATCGGTACTCAAAAACTGGAAGGAAACTGAAGTATACAAGCTAAATGGCAAAGCTGCCAATGCAGAAGCAAATCTCAAGATGCTGAAATCATTGAGCAGGTATGGAGAGTTTACACCAGAGATTTCGGTACTACTAGTTACTAAACACAACGACTGAATGTTTAATCACGGTCACTTAAGCAGACAATGCAGTTTTGCTCATAATTCATAAGGGGTTGCTTGCCTACCAGGTGTGTAGAAACAGGATAGTTAAATGCAGCTTTCCTGCAGCCGAATTTCTTCTTGTTCTGAAATTACCAAGATGTGATAGTTCAGCAGGAGCAAGCTGCTTCTCTTATTCTTTCTTAGCCAGGGAAGATCTGCCTATGGGGAACATTGCAGTTGCTCCTGCACAGTATCACTGGGAAAAAAGGCTGCGATGTAAATAGAAGAGTGAAAACAAAACTGCTGGATGTGCAACGACATTGTTTTCTTCCTTCCAAGGAACTAATTTAGCCCTTAGTGTTGCCTTTTTTAAAACTTCCACCATGTTCTCTTTCCCTGTCTTTATGTTGCTGCAAAATGCTTGAGGAGTCCACTCGTAAGATTGGGTAGGATCTAAGTACCAGTAATTTAACTGATTTCAAGTTAAAATTGCTGGAAGTCTTTAACTGTGACTGAATTGGTAGGGGAAGGAACTGTTGTACTAAACCCGTTGGTCTTAAACAAAAATAATGGGAATGTTGCAATTTAACTGAAAATCTTGAATATTTCAGCAGCTTGCCTTCAGCAGCACCTAAGTTGAAGTCACAGATTGATTCTTGGGAAACATTTATCTCAAATGTGAAGAAACAACTGGAAAAAGTAGAGGTAAGCCTTAATTTCTCTTAACAGCCTTTAAACTGAACTTTGGAAATTAAACCAAAATAAACACCTTAAATAATTCTGCATTCCTTTTTTTAAAACACCAGTGGCTTCTCCTCCAAATACTGTGCTGCATTTATTTTAAATACAAAAGAAAGACAGTTTTAAGTCCAGATTACTTAAGTATAATTAAGATACAATGAATAGCTTTGATTTTATAAAGGCAAAAATCTGTCCTTTACACTCTTCCTTTAGAAGTCCAGTCTCTTGGTTCTTTTGTATTTTTTTTAACTTTAGAAATCCACACAACTTCTTTAAAAACAACAGAAAACTCTCTGAAAAGATGTAAAATGTCTAGGCTGAGTTTTAAGAACTAGAAAGGGTTTCCCAAACCCTTTCAAGCATCAAAGCAAGTACTTTTAAAATACACATTTATGTTTCTATAGCAAATGGCAACCTTAGGTCTCCATTTGAAACACCTGGTGTCTTTGGCATTTTGCAAAAAAGTTCTTGTGTTAATGCCATTTTCAATAAAGAACGAGCTTTAGTTCGTGCTGATGCGGAGGATAATTTGTTTTCCTGCTACAGGCTGAGTATGAAGAAAAAATTCAGATGGTGAAAAATGGTGTACAAAACTGCCTGACCAAAATGCAAACTGTAGAGCTCCCTTCTCCTCCCTGTGTCCTAGTAAGTACCTTGCATCTGATGGCAGTTCGTTAATAAGTTCTTTAAGTTTGGATTGGCGTAGCTATCTGTTGTAGGGCACGTATGTGAAGAACTTGAATGTATAGCGTTGAATACAAAGTGATCTGGCTCTCCGTAGGTCCAGGTGATGTTCAGCGGGAGAAGGTGACTGCAGGTGAACATCACGAGGCCCAGTGAAAATCACATCCTGGAGTCTGTTGATAGGCTTAAGCTGTTTAATGTTTATTTCAAAATGCTTCATGTTCTGTCTGAAATGGGACTAATGTTTCTGTGCATCGTGACTTCCCTGTAGCACCAAACTCTGTAGAGCCCATCGCACCAACATGTGTAATTGATTACGAATACCAAAATCAACTTCCAGTCATATCTGTTAGGAACTAGATGGAGTACGGCCATTTATGGAAATACATCTGTAATGACGACATCCCAGATCAATACTATTTAAAGCCCTTTTCTCATGGGCCAACAGTTTAATAAACAGTTTATTACTGCACATTTATTATTGTTACTACAGTATTTCTGGACTTCTGCAGGAGAATGTAGCTATTACTTGTCTACCTTTTCTTCTCCACTTATTTCTAGCTATCTCCTTTCTACTTATTGGCACTGAACTCTTAAGAACACATGGATAACTTTGTCACCATCCCTAGGTTATCATCAATTTACGGGCTGGGCAAGAGTGACTTTTGAGCCTCTTGTTCTGCATTTGCTATCTATTTTTACTGCAGTAATACAGGAGTAACCTTTTAGAAGAGAGATCTGTGATTCTTTCAGCTTTGAGAGGACTTTAATAGGCAAATACTGAGTCTAAACGAAAAAGACTTGATGAAAACCCTTCTTCTCCATGTTTAATTAATTCTGTTAATTAATTAAACACCTTCACAGAGAAGGTAAAAATGTTGATTCAACAGGATGTTAAACTAAACAACACAGAACAAGAACCAGCAGGTTTTTCTATGGAGAAACGTAGAATTTTAGCTCTGTTAGAAAGCAGCCTGCCTAGAGCAGGCAAGTTCTGAACCAAACTGCAGTCATGGGGTCAAACAACTGAACTTATTTGAAGGAGTTCTTTCCATTTATGGAAGAGAGGCTTTAGTGCAAAAAGAAGCCTTCCTGGATCTTGTCAGCTCCAAGTTTTTCAAGATGCTGACTATAGCTGACATGTGTTTCTGTTTAAAAAAAATTACACTGGATTATATATAGATTAGGTAATCCATTAAAAGCAGTGCATTTTGTATTTTCAAACTGATGGCATTTATTTAAAGCAGTTCTGTTTCTACCACCGACCTCAAGCTATACTTCTGTACAATTTAGAGCTGTCTAACAGCCAGGCATTCTTTAGCAAAGCAAGAAAAAGTTAAAGGAACGGTTTGCATATGTGATGTCCTATTTAATCCCATTTCAGACAGATTGTTTATGCATAGTACCAAATAAAGAGCGTCTTTGTGCAATATTTTTACCTAGGTAAAGCGAGTTAAATTGATGTGACCTTCCAGTTCCTTAGCATGACCACATGGAGCATAGTTCATGCTGCGAATGCTTGAGAGTTCTGCTCAATTTATTTTAATCACTGTTTTTCCTGTGAAATCTGTTTATTTCCTAGGCTAAACAAGGTGGAGCTCCAGCCAGCGATCCAGCCATCGTCACGTATTCCTCTGCATCTGCTCATCCTAATTTACTTCCTGCATTTTCAAATTCCAAAGATCCAAGTCCAACGCGTGCTTCATTTAATGCACAGGCCGGAGTTCAGCCAGCACACACAAATTCTAAGTCTTGTTCTGCAAGTGGTGCATCGGTGAAAACGCGCTCCAAATCTCTGGAGGGATCGTATTCTGATAAAGTTTCAGCAACTTGCCCGTCAGGGATTTCTGGAAGTAAAACTCAGAATGTCCAGCCAAACCAGAGCCACCAAGGTGACTCAGCTGTACAGCCAAGGCCTTCTGGACTTCAAAACAACAAAATGATTCCAAAAGCATTTGAAAATATTCTTGTGCGTCTACAGAGTATATTCCCCAACTATAGCAGGTGTGGTTTTTAATGTGTGTAATGTTATATTGGCTAGCAGGAGCTCTGAACATCCAATGATAGAGTACAGAAAGAGTTGATTTCTTAGTATATGGTTCCTATTTCACAAGAACAGTAATATCAGTTGTTCCTCTTCCTCCCCTCCCATTCAGTGGGACATTCCTTAAGGGAACAGACCTACAGTGTTATGTGTGTTGTTTTTTTTCTAATTGGAACCACAGCAAATAGAAGTAGTATTGTTGTTTTTATTGTAGCGTGTGTTTGGTTGGTTTTGGTGTGGGGTTTTTTGTTGTTTGGGGCTTTTTTGCTTGTGGTTTTTTTTTTTAATGATTAAGGTAGCTAGATCTTAGTTTATTCAGAGGTATGGGAAAGCAGGTACCTGCTGTAGTTCATTTGAGAAGTAGCTTTTAAAGGCTCTGCTGCTGTGAATCAAACGAATCAGACATGGAAGCTACAGCGTTCTCTAATGCTGATAACAGCCATGTTATTGCCAGTCAGTAATTATGTCATTTTTGTCCCTTCAGTTCAGACTTGACCACCTTCATAAAAGACATACAAAGAAGAAATGGGAATACATTGTCAGATTTGAGCTCGGATGAAGTTCTAAGCAGAGTGACAGAACTCATTCTGGACCAGCAGAATAAGGTACGGTGCCGTACGCAGTTGCTGCCTTTTCTGCTGCGCATCTCTGACAGAGCAAAGAGCGCAGCACCATCCAGAAAAGACTGCAAACCTCCCTTTGCTGTCAAGCTCTGAAATGACAAACTTGCTCAGAACTCTTTTCCGACGCCTCTCTAGGCACCAACTTCAGCAGGGATACCTGTGACATCTGTGTCCCCCGCTTCACCAGTGCAGACTGCAGCTCGGGGGCGGGAGGTACCTGCAGAGGAAAATGTGCCCAGCCCACCCAAGGCAAGACTGGTGCATAAAAATGCCTCGAGTAAAAATCCGTCTCAGCCCAATCTCCAGCCGTGGGGAAATGTTGGAGCAACACCTAAATCTAAATGGAAAAAACTAGACTATACGGTAAGTTCTCCAGTGTTGCAATGAGAAGTTGCCATGTACTTCTTACAAGACATGAAATAATCAAAGTATTGCTGGACAAAATAATTGGCTTGTTCATTTTGTGTACAAAAGCTTCAATATACTTGGTTAAAATTAGTAACATGATTAACTTACCAGAATTTGCTGATTAATTGCTGCTAGTTCTCATATAACTTACTATTTTATGTATAGGCCTCCAGAGATGATCCCTGCACAATATGTCACGATGACCTAAGCAAAAACACATGTGAACTAGAATGTGGGCATCGTTTTCACAGAGAAGTAAGAATTTTTGTTCTTAGCACTTAGATGCAAATGTTTACGAACTCTATTCAGTTATGTCCTTGTTGCCCTTTCTAAAAGTGATTGTCCCCCCTTGCTCTTCAGTACTTAAATGCACAACCTTCTTTTACATACTTCATACACTGAGACTTGCTATATATACGGTCTTACTGTGTCAGAAAGTTCCCAGTCTTAGATTTTTAGCTAAAATGCTGATTCACTATAAACCCTGCATTTGCCACCTGATAGCAGTTGCGTGTGTAACTTCATGTAGCAAGAAAGTCAGAATTATGTTAGAACAACTTGGTACTTCTGTCCGTGACCTTTTCCCCTTACCTTATTTGTCTACTGCTGATTTGTTATTGCAGAATAGGCGCAAATTTAAATGGATCAGTACAGCGTCAGAATGGGAGAACAGTTTTCTAACGTAGAACGTGTTGGAAAAATCACTTACTGACTAGTGACAATTATTAATGGACTTAAGCTGAACTATTTAATATCAGACTTCGTTTCTTTAACATCACCTTCCCGTTCTTGCAGTGCATTAGAACATGGCTGAAGCAACATTCAAGTACCTGCCCGATCTGCCGCGTTCATGCTCTCTTACCTGAAGACTTTCCTGAGCTTCCTGCACGGAACAAACACGCCTAGATCTTGTTTTATGTGAATGTCTTACAATAAGATGCAAAATGGCTGCAGAATAACCACCGCGATAAGGAACCAGAAATGTGATGCCTAGAAAGAGACAGAACCCTGGTTTTATGGAAAATTGTGGTAGAACTCAGATTCAGTATTTAACACTTAGCATTAAGCTGTAAGATGCTGGTGCTACCACAGCACCTGCAGAACCCAGTTGGCATAGGCCAAGATGCAGTGCTTTCCTTGTCACTGCTGAAACGTGTGAAGCTGGTACAGTTCAAACGTCAGTGGCACACAAAACTGGTCTTTTTTTGATATTTATATTTAATCTGCTGTATCTACTTTTCCCCAAGGAAGGTCCAGAATTCCTGTAGAGAGGGTTATTTTTTTTCCTGCAGAGCTTACACCACACTGAAAATAAATTCTAATATCAAACAAGTAGGTGACCTGAGCATCAGGCTGGCAGGACTAGGAACAGCCACGACATTACCTTCCTCTGACATAATTACAATTTAACTGCAGGACCCAAATCAGGCTTGTGATCATATGACTGCGGTTCATAAAACTGCAGCTCCTTTCTCTGCATAAATCCGGAGCTAACAATTCAAATCATTTAAATAATGACTGTCAGTAATATTTGGAAGCAAGAATTTTTAAATATTCATGTGTTTATGTATCAAATTGGAATAGTATGGCTTAATTTCTTAAACTTGAAATATGATTTGAACTTCCCTCATTGTTGAAGCCCTGATTTGTTTAAATCAGAATTACAAGATCTTTATTTCTGACAAAGCAACACTGCATCTGTATTCTGTGCATGAATGTTCATCAACAGCACAAGGTACAGAATACAAACAGCTGAAGGAATGGTTCTCTTATTGCTTTAAAAGTCTGAGCTTGTCAGAAAACCTTTGTCACTATAAAATTTGCCTCAAATAGCCAAAAGACCAGGACTAGAGAGTATACAGCTTAACCACTCTGAAAAGAGAGCGTGACTGTTGTTTGTTTGAATATAAGCAGTATTGAATTGATTATATGAGATCAAATTAGCTAATTCTAGGGATCATTTGTTCCTGCAAGAAATATGTATCCTCCAAATTAAGTTTTAGCCTGTTTTATGATTAACCGGTATACTAAGGAAAAAAAATAAAATTACTGCTGCAGCTGATGTGGGTTTTTTGTGTAATATCTTTGCTAAGTCTGTGTTATTGGTAAGTGGTTTACTGTGTATGCTAGAGAGCTATGGCACCTTGTGCTTGAAGAACAAGGTATGCTGCTTCAGCAGGTAAGTACCTAAAGCAAGGTAAGTGCTTCAGCACTTACCTCCTTTTCAGCTTCCAGTAATTTCTTAGGGTGAGGGATACATACCCTGTCATCTTCTTAGCTTTTCACAGATGCAGCCTCAGTGTCCTCAGGACACTTTTCCTGAGCAGACGTATCCTTGGCTGGCAAAGCAGTCCCACACCTGCCGTACGGGACACTGTTCTCCAGTAAGGGCGAGCTGGCTGTGGAAACAGCGCAGGGTGTCAGCACTGAACTGGTACACACATTTGTTCCGAAAGAAGCAGGATGGGTTTTGATCCGTGTTCTCTCTTCGGTAAGACAGAAGGATTTTACTGATTTCTAGTTCACTCACACCTTTCAAAAGGAAGCAGGGAGTGGGGCAGCTGCACTGCGGGAGCTGACCCAGGGTGCAAGGACAGACGCCTGTCCATTGTTCCCAGTAACTCGGGAGGGTGGGAGGCCAGCAGCAGGTGGCGCTGGGGAGAGGGCGGCTTCCATCGGCCTAAAATCATCCCGGATGATTTCCTGATCTTGAGAGAACGGCTAAGTTCCAGTAAATAGCATTTTCCCCACAGAAGACTGTTTAAGACACTGGAAGAAGAATTACAATGTTTATTCCTGAAATACAGATGATACAGAACGAGGGCCAAACCTGGAATTACATTTTCCCGCTTGGCAACGCTGCCGGAGAAAGCAAAAGGAAATTACTTTTTGGCGGTTTTCTTAATTCTGTCTTTTCTGGTTGTCATCTTTACACTTTATATAATGGGCCTGCCTTCATCCCACATATCATATGGAAAATTCACAATTCGATTGAGATTCTGGCTGTTCCATTAACTTATCAAAATCCAATCTGTTTGTGTTAGGAAGGCTGTTTCTTGCTGAAACAGTTTTCCCATATAGTTCCTTTAAGATGTACGTCCCAAAAACTTCCCTGTATTTGCCTTAACTTATTCCTTACCCGGCATTTACGTTTATACTTGAACAAGTGCCAGTATTAAGCCACCTCATTGAGAACAGGGACTGGCCTGTGTCCCCTGGGATGGTCATTCATATGATGACAAGTCCCAACCTGAAGGCACAAGGTGCCACAACTCAGAAGTTTTTAGTGCAGGTTTTCCCCCACCTCCAGAGACTGGTCTGCAAAAATGCTGGTGCTGTTTGTCATGTCACAGACTTTCATTTCACATGAAAACTGACCCGTAGACATCTTACAGGATGGAAGATGGTACAATGCAAAGAATACATACATTCTGAAGCTAAAAACTTCTGACTGATCTTTTTCAGTGCCATTTTACACAAATGGCAAAGATGAAGTAACGGCATTGTTTTCTAATCCAGGGAAGAGCCCACACAAGGAGGGAAAAACCACACACAAAACAACTTCAGCTCTGAGCATTCCTCCAATACAGACTCATATTCCCAATTTGACCAACATACATTTGGTGTTATTTCACATGATTATACATTTCACATCACTTATTTCGCATTCATCTTGTGATACTCATCCCACACCACCACCTTGCATTGTTGTAGCACCATTTATTATACCTTCGAAGGCATTATTCAGTATGATATACCCTCCCCCCAGTATATACACAACATCTAACAGGACTTACTAGATTTAAGAGGTCTTCAAAGGACTTTGGAACAAGTATTACAAAACAAAATACTACACATTTCTACAACTTGTAGAAATAAAAAGTAATTCCTGAAGGATTTGTCTGAGAAAAACTAGGGAAACTGTGGTGGCTGAAGTCAGATACCTGACAAGGCTGGCTGGATAGACATGTCCACATCAGCTGTCCCAAGGCAGGCAAAGTGTTAGCAGGATTTATTGAGAACTGGAAGCACAAGAACTGCCAGCAGAAAAAAGGAAGTGATGTGTTCTCAGTCAGAATGAGACATGGATTTAATTTCACTTCGCCTCTGAGGGATTTTGTCCTTTTTCAGTCAATCCTTAAGTGATTTTCCTCTGGCTGTTTACGTCCTGCAGAGCTTCAGCGGGAAGTTCTCTGTGATGAGATGATCGTCATGCAGAAGGACAACAATGTTAACTTCAAACTCTGGAAGAAGGGGAAAGAAACAGGGGTTCCATATTAACGGGAAGTGTAGCAGTGGGATGAGGGGCAGGACGAACACAGACATCCCAGACCTCGGACCATTCCTAGAGAGCCCTGGCTCATTCTAATCTTCGGGATTCCTCTGGATTCATTTCCGTATCACTAAAAAACTATGACACACGGTCTTCTGGACAACAGGCAGGGTTCAGACATCCAAGATCAAAATGTTTTGGGAAAGACACCTCACATCAGTGTGCGCTGTTTAGAAGCGAGCAAGTGGAAAAGTTTGGGAACAGACTCCTCCCCAGCTGTCAGCATGCAGCATGGCCTTAGAATCCTACATTAGAATCCTTACAAAATCAAACGCCAAAATACAATATACCTGCAAACTATGAAAAAAAAAATTACTGTTTAGATATTATATGATGTTGTTCAAAACCAAAATCGGCATCAGAACAATAATCACTCCTAAACGGAGACAGAATACGAAGTCGGGTAAAATTAATAAATGAAGGGAACCAGAGACCAAAAAAACCTAAAAATAATTGTCCTTTTTTAGAATCTTCATAACTATATTAAGACTGTTCTTAGAAGTAGATACCACACAAACAGTAGCCATTTGTCACTGTAAATTACTATTCGATAGCTAGAAATGGCAAAAGGTAGAGAGGAATATTGTTTTGGAGAAAACAACTGTACATATCAGATGCAAAAATGCTCTCATGTGAACAGATAAACATGTAAGTCAAGCTGAAAAAGCAGTTGTGCTCATCCGTCCAAGACAGCCAGCAGAAAAGTAAGAGGGGCTTCCATTGGGAAGGATCCTAAATGGACAAACTTGTAGCTTCAACCTGATACAATAAAACAAACGAAAAAAGAACCAACAAATTGCAGCAGGATGAAGAGGAGATAAACAGGTCAGCAAAGAATTTTTGCAGTAATTATTTGAACAAGTGAGGAAAGTCCTAAATTTCAGGTGTTTGTTATTGAAAATGTTGGATTTTGGCAGCAATAAGCAGGAAGAAGCAGCTGTAGATCAAGAAAAGCAAAGTCACATACAGTGTAACCTTACTTTTTCTGAGTCTGCAGCAGAAGAATGGGAAACAAAAATAAGAAGAGATTGAAAGAGGGGTTCTCACTGGTGTGATGAAAAGAAGGAAGGGGTCATCTTGGCATTTTATCCACGGACTCAAGTGTTTAATCACATGTAATTTTTTGGTAGGAAAAAATTACCTGCCATTACACTGCTTCTCCTGTCCCTTCACCATTTAATTCTATTAGAAGTAGCTTAATAGTTGCACAACTGTTTCAAGTTACAATTATTTGGGCTGTATTTTCTCAATCTATATGAAATACTGCAATCCTGGAAACCTCTGCAGGGAAACAGGTGGATGGCCTTGGTTCTTGTAGTGCCAACAGCCATTTATCCCGTTACCCACCAAAAGCTCAAGTGAAACCAGAAACTTCTCTCGGATCCAAGATGCCAACACAGCATAGGAGTCCTACACACTTACCAACTTTGAAGTTTGTTGTTTCCAGGGTAGGGCAGGTGAACAGCCTGGGAAACACCATGTATATGGGAATTGGTAGGCCCCTGCAGACATCCCCATCAGCGATCTGAATATTCTGTATCTCTGTGGCATCTCTCGCGTAACCTTCTGCGCAGCCTGGTGAAAGTGGGAAATTCAGAGGGACAGTAGGGGAAAGGAAAGAGAGGAGGAAAAAGCAGTGGACAAAATTTAAAACAAAGATACACCAGGGTTAGGGGAGAGGTATGCATGGGCAAAACATTCTGTGCTTTGATCTACAAGTTTTCACATTAACACTCTGAGTTAAGGATCATAAAGATTATTTAAATTAATGTTTGGACTGTTCCACCTGAAGTGCAAAACGATTTTTACTAGTCTTTTAAATTGTATGGGTTTTGACAATCTTTCATATTTAACCTGAGAGAGTGCAAGTGGTAATTACTCCAGTCTGTACACATTCCATGTATAAAGAAACTTACCACAGGTTTCCACACGTACTAACTGCAGCTCGATGCTTTTGACTGCGGCCTCTGCATTCTCCACTACCAGCTCCCCTGTTAGTGGCTGTGTAATGACACAGTTTGTGGAACTGAGATGACCTCTGATGAGAAATTTTGGAAGTGAGGCTCTCTGAAGCGATTGGGAGGAAAAAGAAGACACAACTGTAAGAGCAGACTAAGAAAAAATACCTTTCAGAAAGCTAGTTGTCAAAACATGTAGGGAATCCCAAAAAGCTGCAAAGTTAATAACTCAAAAGTTCAAAAGTGCCTCGCATAACTTAAATAATACAACTCTTTAAATACGCATCCTTACATGGATACATTGATATCTCTTAACCACCTTCTCCACTGAGAGCATCCCCCCTACCTATTCCATCCACAGAAGCATTTTTCCTGGGATGGACTGTCAAAACCTGGCTGTTAGAATTAACCCAGGAGTCGGGAACCGCCTGGTGAAGGAGGTGGGCTGGCAGGACCTAACAAGACAGTCAGGTTAAATCAGCTTGCAGTGCTCTAGAGAACTGCATTCTGGTCCCATTTTGTTATGGATTACTATATAGTCTATAGTTTCAGTGATTTTTTCCCACCTTTTAAAACTTCTCTCTCGTGGCTGCTATTGGGAGGGAAGACAGGCATTTAAAAATCTTTGTTTAATGCAAGATGTACCGAGACACCAATTAAGGACAATTAACAAAGAGCTTAATTTAAATACAGGATCACACTTAACTTTTAAAGTTTGTAAACAGCAAGCATGTTTCCTGCTTTTTAAGGAAGGAGCAGTAGGAACAGCTGATCAAGGACGACAGTCTATAAACCACTTTCCCTAAGAGAGCAAAGCAGGGGGGTAGCTGGGGTTTGTGTCTCTGCCCTCCCTTTTCTCGGACCAGCAGGCACCACAGGTACTCTCTGTCAGCAGAGAAACTCATATGCCAGAAGCTCCAGTTCCATTTCATATTCTGATAGGAGTCATACTGAAACAGTTGACTTTTCAGCCACATCTTCAGCTCGTATCTTTACTATCCAACCTTCTTCAAACTCTTTGAGCATCCTGCTCTAACTTGCCCCTCCTTTTAAAGGCCTTACTCTTCTCCCCTTCCTTCATTTTGTGTTATTGACATCTTTGATGTCAGCCCCTACCTTCCGAACATCTGTTCACGCTCGTGGTGCTGGATTTTCCTTGCTCGTGTAACTGATTTTCCCTTCTTCCAAACCACCTGTCTTTTCGCAAACTTTTTTTCTCCCAATCTGTTTTGTTTGCTTCTTAGTCCTGACTGCCAGTAGCAATGGCAGAAAAGTTCTCCTCAGCTACTGTTTAGACCGTTTCACTTGGATATCCAACACCTCTGCAGAATGTAGCTGTTCCACTTTAAGCAAATCTTTAGGGGAAAGGAAAAGAGGGGAATTTTAATGTGCTTAGTAAATGTGACCTCACTGGGTGCTTTCTCCTAAATTAAAGAAGTTGCATCCATAACAAATGCACCCTATGAAACACTGAGTCCTAAAAATGTATTAGTAACACACTTTTTCATTTTATGATCCCTCACAGGTTCTTCTCGTTACAACTATTAGTAAACACAGAGTTACTTCCCTCCTTCACAGGGTCATCATACAGCTGTTCACCAAAGTACATGGTCACCAACCTTAGAGACAGATAAAAGCAACTTGCGGAACAAGAACTTGAAGCCATTTTCCTCAATCCTAGTCTACTACACTTGTTTTTTTTAAAAGTATATCTCCCCTAGAGCCTTACTACTCTTGTCAGTACTCTTCATCCTTTAATCCTACCTAGGTCTTCTCTCACAGGACCTATCCTTTACGCTCTATTTCATAATCTCCAATTATGGGGTTGGCTACTGCCAATCTCCTCATCAGTTTTCTAGTAGTTTACCAGAAACTATAGTTCAGTTGCAATCTCCAGACAAGCAGAGAATTTAAATTTTAACACTGTAAATATACAAAAATAGTAACTTTTTCTACCTGTCCACCAGGTAGTTACTTCAGACTCAAAATATTCTTCTGAGACAGAGAGAAGAATAAAAAAAAAAAAATGGCCGCTGCTTGTGCTACCATACACATTTAATACTATTCTTTAGACAGGTCCACAAGTAAATACCAAGATCTGCTGGATCAGAGATGTCAGAAGTTTTAGAATCTACTTTTGTGGTTTATGTACTTTAAATGGAGAAAGGCACAGGGTGTGCTATTAGACTTAAGAAAGAGCTTTTAATGGACAGGACTTCCTCCTTCCTTACCAGCGAGTCTTTGCTAAGCCAACAAGTAGAGTATCAAGACACAGAAGACAAAGACGAAACACAAGTTCAGAGGAAGAGCAGACTGCTGAGAGCTTAATGTTTAGCAGTAGTCTCAAAAGCAATTTCACCACCAAGAATAGTTATTATATCCTTACATTTGGAAAAACACATGCTTTCAAGTGTGCAGCAGTCTCTAGAGACATGAGAGGCTGCTGGACACAACCTGCTCACCCTCTAACTCAGCAGGATTTAAGGGTTCAGCCATGACAGCTGGTTGGTTTTGTAGGGTCACCTCCTCCACCCTTAAGAATGATCCATTCCAACATGCAGAAAGCCAAGCAAAGGTAAGAAGAGACCTCCATGGATCAACAAGAAGCTACTGATAAAATCATAAAAGGAAGTATATAAAAGATGGAATTAGGATCAGGTGACCCAGGAAGAAACACTACATGAATGTGCAGGGATGGTTTTGGAAAAGCCAAAGCCAACCTGGAGTTGAATCAAGGAACTTGAAGGGCAGAAAACAAAAAGGGACATCTACAAGTCTACCAGCTGCAAAAGGAAGATGAGGTTAAATGTCAGCCTGCTACTGAATGTGGCAGGGGAGCTGCCACAGAAAACATGAAAAAGACAGAGGAATTTAATGTCTTCTCTGCTTTGGTCCTTACTGGTAAGAGTTACCTTCAGGTATCCTGGGCTCCTGCAACCACAGAGAAAGTCTGGAGCAAGGAAGAGTTATCCTTGGTAAAGGAGGAACAGAGTAGAGAACATCTAAACAGACTGATGTACGCAGTACATGCAACCTGATAGAATCTGAAAGAAGCTGACCCATGTCACTGTGGGGCCAGTCTTGACTATCTTTGAAAGGCTGTCATGAACAAAGAAGGTTCCTGAGCAATGGAAGGCAGTAATGTCTTCAGTTGGAAAGATCCAAGGAACTATAGGCTCATCAGCCTTGCTTCAATCCCTGGGAAAGTGATGGAGCAAATAACAGCGGAAGCCATTTCGAAACATATGAAGGACAAGAAAGTGACTGGAAGCACTCAGCATGGATTTATAAAAATGAAATCATGCTTAACCAACTTGATGGCCTTCTGTGATGAAATGACTAGATTGGTGGACAAGCATAGAACAGTGGATACTGTTTATGTTGGCTTCAGCGCAGTTTTTGGTACTGTTTCTTCTAACAACCCTCACTGACAAACTGATGGGGAGTACAGACCAGATGCACAGACAGTGAGGTGGACCGAGAACAGCCTGAACTGCAGGACTCACAGGTTTGTGATCAGAAGCACAAAGTCCAGCTGAAGGCCACTCACTACAGTCACTGTGCTCACTACTGGAGCCAATATTACTTCACATCTTCAGTGACGGCTGGGATGATGGGACAGAGTGCATCCTCAGCAAGTCTGCAGGTAACATGAAATTGGAGGGAGTGACTGGTGACCCAGATTGGTGTGCTGCCCTTCACAGGGACCTCAACAGGCTGGACAAATGGGCCTACAGCATCCTGAGCTGCATTAGAAAGTGTTGCCAGCAGGTTGAGGGAGGTGATTCTCCCTGTCTCTTCAGCACTGGTGAGACAAAACTTGGGATAGTGTGTCCAGTTCAGGACTTTCTCATACAAGAAACACGGACCTAAAGCAGGGAAGTAATATTATTAACAACAACAGCACAACAAAAAATCTGGAAAAACAGAACACGGGTTTCAGTAAACAAACAGAAACCGGTGTTCAGAAAGCTAAATGACCAAGACAGCTACTACTGTTCATATAGGCCTTCAAAAGCCACATAGGGCTATAAAAGAAGGCATAACCAAGGATCAAAATACACTTTTTTTAAAAGATGTTGGCTACACGTGGTATAGAATACTTTCCCGTGCCTCACCGACATCTTTCATTCAGAAAAATTAATAAAGTGTTTAACTATTATTGAACAAAGTTCCGCCTTATGTTAGTCACAACTATCACAAGACATCAGGCAAAAATCACTTTATTGCTTACAAAAATGAAAAAGGAGAAGAAAGAAAAATTTTAAAAGAGCTGATTATCTGCAGGGTAGTATTTAATCATTCCTCTCTTGTTCTCACTCAGAATCACCCAAGCATTACATTTAAAATAATAAGAAAAATCTTACCTCTTTAACATTTTGCAGAGTTTCAGGAGTAATTGTGAAGTCTACTGGGCTTGGCATCAGCTTCCCTTTCTGCGACTACAATGAACGAAAGAGCTAAACTGTAAACTACGATTTACAAAACACACAGAGACAATATTAAAAAAGACAACAAAGTCAAGGAACTGTGAGATGTATTAGTTTTCAGGATTGTTTTCATACTGAAAGTATGCATCTCTGTAATGAAAACACAGATATTTCCTGTCTTCGTTATTAAATAACATTATGATGTTGTCTAAATACAACTCACAAGGCATCACAAATCTGAATTGTAGAAACAGAACTGTGTCAATTTCTGGTTACTTTGTATTTGCCATTTCAGTAAACCACAACAAGGTCTCCATTTGTACATTGTTGGCATAAGCTCTACCTACATTGGAAAAAAAAAAAAAGAAATAAAAAAGAAAAACAAAACCAAAATGTGGTGGACTACTCTAAACCACTTGGAAAAGAAAAAAATACCTTGCCTATCCAAAGCATATAACATGCTATAGAAAAAAGTTAAATTTCATATTTCTGTGTATACAAATAATTAGATTTTATATGTCACTTGCAATGTTTCCTTTCATTATTAATACTCAGTACATTTAGGCAGGGGAGAGAGGGAGAGATTACAAATGAACTTGCTCCATTGCTTCAAATATGTTTTGTAACATTTCCCTCCCTCTTGTTATCTTTGAGCACTGCGAACTCCTTCTGCTGCCCTTTCACTAACAGCTCAGACCTCTTAAGAAGCCATCCTCATATTACTAGGAGACCCTTGGTTGATGGAATCGGGTGTAGCATTGATTTGGCTTAGCATTCCAGCTTCTTTAATTGTAAAATAAACAAAACTTAGTCCAGGTCAGCCTTCCACACTGGAGAAGCAATTTTAGGGGCATATTATTACAGTTTTTCAGTACCTATTTAAACCACTTGCCACAAAACAAGAAAGTTAAGTCTTTCTGGGTCCTGAGCTCTGCTGAGATGGCAGCCTGTACTCTGCATCAAGAAGGGAAGCTTTGCTTACCATCCACCAACCTCTCTGTCCACCCTTATCTCAGTGACGTGCACCATCTTTCCCAACATACTTCAAGGAAGTGGCCAGCGCAGCATCAATTGTGAGAGACCCAACTGTATGTAACTGGGATTTGACAGAGCACACCACCACCTCTGGGCTTAAACTTAACTCTTAGCATCTACCCTCACTACTTAAGAATTCAAAATAGCTTCTGCTGTCCAGCTGCCAGATGGAAGATATTAGCAAAAGATCGACTGCATTTTCCCATAAATGACAAATTGTGGCAAAGAATAAGGTTAAGGGAAATGGTACATTGAGCGCTGACAGTGAGAATTATATGTTGAGTAAAACCTCATTAATTCATCCTGACTAAGAGATTCGTGATTTACTGACTTGTGATCTAAGAAGTCCTGTAGTGGCAACAAGAAATAAAACCAGGAAACTGCATAATATGTAATTTGTTCACTATTTTGACAAGTGTGGCTTACTTAGAATGTAATAATGGACCGATAAAATGTAACATAATATATTATAGAAAATGAAATCTTACCAACTGGAAACTTCTTTATAGAACCTAGCTGAATTTTTTTAAAAGGTGCTAAATCTTAAAAAAAGATACCATATCACTAAAAAAGGTACTATAGAACTAAAATAACATATTTCCACCGTAATTCAGAAGTAAGACAAAAGAATCTAAGACTTTACTGTCCTGCTAGATTTCAAAGGAATGATACAAACAGTATGTTCTAACAAGTTGTGGGTGGAAAAAGGAGGTCCTTAATTAGGCCTGCACAGTCTGTACTGGCATCAGATGCTCTGGACATGCATACAAGTCAGTGTAAACTAGAAACCAATCTGATACAGGAAGTTCAAATAACAAGCAGCAAAGCATTTCTTGTGAGAGAGTCAGATCTCATCCCACAATGATACCTCCACAGAAAGAAGGCTGTCTCCATGTTGCTAACTGCAGGATGTGGTATTTGTTAACCTAGTTATCTTAGAGTATTGCCAACCATGGGCTTACTTAACAGCAAAGGTGATTAAGCTGGCAAGCTTCTTATTTCCAACATGATGCAGTCCCAGCTTTGATATTTTGAGTCAGGGCTCTAAACCACAATTAGCCCTCTGAAGAACAGAAATCATATCTTTTCACCAATGAACTCCCATTTCTAGGACAGGCATTGCAAGCGCCTGGAACCTTTGGCTAAGAAATGCTCAGATATTCTGAAAGTGTGTTTAGATTAAATCCATAATATTTATCCAACCACACCATTGTTTCAGGACTGAAAGGACAAATAAAAGAATAAACTCAGTGCAGCATGAACAACATCTTATAATACAAATCCTTTTTGTACTATTTTCTTTAAATTAAAAGAAAGATATGTTATTCTAGTCAGAAGCAACAGACACCCTAGCTCTTCTGGATGTTTTTGTTTTGAGGCCAGTTTCCTTTACCCATATATATCCCATGTGGTGTTGCAAATTACATGGTTTTACTTGGTTTTCTAACCTTACTGCTAAACTTCACTTAAAACAGAAAACATAAATAAATCTCATTTTGTATAGTCAATACGAACAACACTCACCAGTGAGTGGACAATGAATTCACAAGTCTTAGTTAGGTCTTTCGCCAGCAGAGAACGTCGCATATCACACCGCAGGGTATACTGGCAAAAAGAGGATGGCAAAGAAAAAGAGCCTTAGTTAAGATTTCCTCTCTCTCTCAACTTTTCATCTTTTCATCACATATGTGCAGAATGTTACTGTCATTACTATTTAAGGCATCATTTACAACAGATTAGTAGGCAATGTACCTATGAGTGATGGGGAGAAGGGAAGGAGATAAGAGGCATACAATGATGCATAGATGGAAGCATAGATGCTTCCAAATAAAGCTGATTTGATACACACTTGTATCTGGGTATGTACTACTATATAGATTATCTACAAAACGGTAAATGCAAATTCTTTCACAATAAAATCAAAACTAGATGAAAACATTACTCTGTAAGAGAACTGTATGAGATTTAACAAGCATGGCTAATATATTTTATCCTTTCTCAACCCAAACCCCCTCTTTTCCAGCGTGCTTTTAATTCCCTCTTGTACATTCATGCTACATCTGAATAGCTTAATTACCATCAACTATTTCCAATGAAAAGTTTAAACTTGCTGGAAAATGAAACTGACATCACAACGATTTTTTAAAAGCAGCATTACATTGATGGGATTCTGAGCTCTTAGGATGGTTCCTTTGCCACATTTAAGAAATGTTACCACCTCTGGCAAGTGTTGACTCCTAGAAACTGGAACTGAAAAAGGCAACTAGAAACTACCCACGAACTAGTACTTGAAGGTTAACATTTATTATTTTTAATCTAAGTTATATCTAGAAAATACAGTGCACATCAGAAGAATGCTATATTAATAAAGCTACTTACTTCAAAGGATCTCTAACTTTCTGCTCATTCTTCAAATTAAGAAAATATATTGCACTACAAAAAGAAAACTTTATCACAAAACTTTATCCTCTGCTTCCATGGAATAAGAGATGCTTTAGAATACATTCTGCAGATAACAAAAGTTCAGATTTTTTTTACAGATATGACTGCTTTACCTGAATATTAACAAAGACACCATGATATGTTTCATACAAAACTTTGTTCCCCTTCATTTGCAACGGAAACTCAAACGGAATTTCTGTCTTGCCACTGGGAAGTTTCCCTGGTTTTACCATTTCAATAGTGCTGTTAATAATCTGAATAGGCTGCAAAGATAAATATCAAGAGGTTTAGGTTGAAGCAGAGTGACAGCCCCATCATTTCAAGAACCAACAACATCCACTAAACTCTAATAGACTTGCTGAATTTCCAAAAACTCAGGTATTTCTTCATGACACAAAGCTCTCCAGTCTTACAATGAAAATAAATATTAAGAATGTTTTCCTCATGAAGATAACTTGTGACCTATTTTATGGTTATATCATACTAATGACCAAACATAGAGAGCTAAGCAGAAGAGACTCAAGTGCTTCGGAAAGTGGAGCTCCATTTCCTAAATTATGACCCTGAATAGTAGCAGCTGGAATCAACAAGTATGTGTGTCAGTTGATCAGCTAGCCATTCCTTCCTACCTTCTAGCTGGCCTTTTGCCATCCTAAAGATCTATATTTAGGGCTAGTCTCTCACTGGGACAACAGCTAACTATGATTCAACTGGGGAAGTCTGCTTGAAGATTACACTACTTTTCCCTCTGTGCAGTTTTACTATTATTTTTTCTCTGCTAGAAAGGAATAAGAAAATCCATTGCTCTACTGTTTTGTTCTGTTTTTCAATCATTCATGGGCAGATTATTCATACTGCAAACAAATTAACTATGATACAAATGAAGACCTTAAAAGGCTGTGCACTGAGGCTATCCTAACTTAAGCAAACTGTTCTGCAAACGTAGCTGTACAGCCTCTAGACAGAGCCAGCCTTGCTTCAATTGGCACAGCCATGTTCGTGTGAAGCCTGAGACAACTTGCCCTGCTAGATTTCACACTTCCAAACCTGGAGAGCAGTCCAGAAGCCTTCCAGGAGCTCTGCAGTCAAACAGCCTGGGCACAGCCTCGTACTCCACAGAAGAATCTGTGCAGGTCCCATGTCATGCCTGGTAACACAACCTCAATGACCTCTGCAGAAACTATTGTGATAGTGACTGATATGGCACGAAAGTCCAATTAAACTCAGCCACTTTAAACAAAGAAAACCACCTAACACAACTTATTATTTTTCATTAAATCATGGCACTTCAATGCATCGCCCAGTAACCATACTATTTATGTTACTGAATTTCAGCCCTAAAGAAAACTCTCCAATCAGTGCAAGTTCCACCCAAAAATGTCACCATATATCACTAGGTAATGGTAAGTATTTCTACGCTTTCTATCATTTACATACCACGAAGTGCTATAACTACCAGAGATGCATTACGAAAAGACTTAATTTGAGAAAATTACACGAGTTTTGTGCTAAAAATATTAACCTGCACAGGTCTTACCTTGACAGAATTATAGAAAGCTTCGAACACACCCACACTTTTGGAACTAAGCTGCAGATTTACTGATCCTTCCATTGTTAAAGAGATACCTTGGTGCTGGACTGTGTCCTTACTTGTTACGACCACAACTCCAGAAAGAACTTCCTAATAAGAGAAAAGAAAACATGAAAACATTTGTTTAAATACATTTCTTCCATAGTTTTTACTCAGCATGCTGATTTTCAAACTCAAACTGGTCACAGAGAACAGTACAACCTTGTCAGAAAAGATATTGAAAGCAATGTGAGGAAGAGACCTCTGTACTTCTAGTTTATTTTTGATAAAAATATTCTCCTCCTCCTTGCAGAAGTACTAATCTGAGCTTTAATTTCTTTCCAAAGTTTCAAGATCTTCATCTTCAGGAGGATAAAAAATATCCTCATAAGCAACTATCGGGTCAGTTGGTAACAGACAAATTCCATTTCACACATTAGAATGAAATCCCAGGAAGAATTTTCATATAAAGAGTGAGAGAGTCAGCCATGGGAGATGGAAGAGAAGGCGTAACTGTAAAAACAATGGCCAAGCTGAGGATAAGACTCACCTCAAGAATGGAGTGGAACAGATTTATATAAAAAAATGGTTAGATAAATAGTTTTTCTGCTAACACAAGCAAATTCCATGCTTCATGGTAAATAGTATAAAAGTATATCTGAATTGATGGCACAAGTTGTAAGACTCAACAGATGCATCATGTATCCCATTAAGAATGTTTTGCCTGCAAAATTGTATTTGCACAAGAACACTGCATCTTGGAAACATCAGCTTAGAAGTTCTAACACTGAAAAAAAGATTAACTGCAGGGCAACACACAGTTCATTTTACATACCCCATAGTTTATCCTTCCCCTCTCCTACAACAGAGAATCTACGCCGATCCAGAGTTCCATGCCAAACATTCATATACATCTGGCAACAGCAGCAAGTGAGCTGAGAACATGAAGAAAGTTTCTTGGGGCCAACCCTCTCTTCTGCTCTGCAGTCACGCTCTTCGCACCTTCACCAGGCTTGCAAACTAGACACTAAACTACAGATCACTCCAATCAAAGGATAATTCAGACTGCCCACTCTATGCTTGACCAGTTAAAACCAGTCTAGTTGCATGCATCTCTGACAGGCACTACTTGAATTTTGCCAGCCTTTTGTCTTTTCTAGTGGTACAGGATGGCAGCACAGAAAATGGGTCAGGCGGTTTAAAGCAGAAGAGGACAGCAGCAGAACATCAAGCATCACAACAAAAGCTGACATGCTGCAAGTCTGAGAAGAGAACCTGCAGCAACTGGGAAATGCCAGGAACAGGAGGCACAAGCACAAAAGGACAGTAAAGAAAAGCTGACCTAAATACTGTACTGCTTTTCTAACAGGCTTTAATTAGCACAAGAAATTAGGTTATTGCTTTGAAAAATGAGTACAGATGAACTATAAGAAGCAAGGACAATCCTGAACATATGAACTGCTTTAATAAATGAGAACATTCTCCCATCATACAGGAACAACCTATTCCAGAGCTATTGCCTACATAGTTTCAGATAATAAGGGTGTATGTATTTGGGGCAGAAAGGAGGAGAATGACTTAAAGTTACACATGAATTTTTCTTATAACATTCAATGTTTCTTAAGAAATAAACACACCTCCAAACCACTTTCTAACAAAATCTTTCAAAGGTCACTAGTGTAGGGGAGAGGGAAGTATCATGAAAAAGACACTGTAATGTTTACTTAAACAGTTTATATGCAATTAGATTGTATTTCTGTTTTATACAGGGGGAAGTCAGCTATGTCTTTTCTGGAGAAGAGCCATTTTATCCTTATTTGTGTAAAACCAGGGTCCCCTCTAAATACAAAGCTGTCAGTATGCGTGTTCGTCTGAAAAGTACAACTCAAAGAATATAAGCTTACCAAGACGTTCAAATACTTATAGTTAGCAAACAATTTGTGAGAAAATGTTATTTTTGCAAAACATCTGCAAACATCTACCATTTGTAAAAGTTATGTGGCATCACGTAATACTGAACTAGTACTGTGTTCAGTCCACTGGAATTAATCCACACTTACTACAATGTAGTAACTTACAATCAGTTGTCCTCACTCACACGTTACCTTCTCCATTACTGGGGATTCCTCATGGCTTCAGCATGTGATAGCAAAACTTTGCAAGACAGAACAAAGCTAATACAGTTCTACACAGAATTATTCATCTAAACAGCGTATCCACTCACAAGGCCAGTGTATTATGTGAAGCAGACAGAGAAGCGAGATACATACGCTAAACTTCAAACAAAACACTTTTGTGAGAAGACTGTCCCAGGTTAAGGATTCCAAACAAGCTTTTTAGCTTTCTGTTGACACTTCTGAAGTTTCAGTCACTTACAAGGTCACAACTAAGATGAACACCTGCTTCATCTGATCCAGCACCACAATCTCTTGTTTCTCTGGTTGTGGAGCAGTCACCCAGGTCTGGCTGAAGACCATTTGGAATGATCTTCAATTAGTTACATTAAGTGGTGCATAAGATGGATCACAGAATCTCAGCTTGAGAGTCCCAAGCCACATCTACACTTCTGACTGAACTAGACAGCTATTCAGTATCTATAAACTTTATGTAAAGACTAGAAGGATCAAAGTAAGCACTATACTGTCCCACGCATTGCTGGGAAAATTACTTTTAGCGTTAAAATACATACTAATTCCAACCTGTTTACACTGTCCACGGTCAGCTGGTTACCAACAAGATGTCTTATGTTCCTTTCGGATTACACTTTCTACATCACAGGCATTCACTTTTAGGACAAAGGGCAAACACTTGGCAATTTAAAAATGCCCATTAAGTTCACGTAAGTCACATTTACTAAGTATTCCTGATCATTCCCTTCCACATCTATTCCTCTACACAAGCCACCTGCAAATCTTAACTACATACCCTTCTGATTATTTAGAAAGAAAATTACCACATTCAATAGAAAAAGTCTGCTAGACCCAACTAACTAGTCATTGGATGCTTTAAAACCTAAATGCTCAGATTTACTAATTAGTTTGCTTTTTTAGAAAAAGTAAAAGGCTTCCTTATGGGCAAATTCTGACTTGGACTCACTTGTCATTAAAAGTCTTGGCTGACTAACTCTGGCACCTGCCTTTGTACAATGCATTTTTCAGGTCTTTCAGCCTAGAATTCTTTTAATTATCAATCTCAGACTAGCTGTCACAGTTACTCCAGTCATCCGTTCAGGTTTTCTAAATAAAATGCATCATTAGTTGTGCCTGTCCCCTCATTCTTCTGTCATTCCAGAGTTTATTAAATCAGCCTCAATGACTCAAGAATTCTCCATTCAATTGAAGAAAAAAAAAATTCATAAAACACCTACCTTCTGTTTCAAGGAACTTAAACACAGTTTTGCTGCAATAAGCCTTATTTTGCTTTTATAGGACTGCGTTATTAGGATCCATTTTATTGTCTTTTTGTTCTTAAACCCTCTATTGCCTTTTTTAAAAAACCCAAACAAAACGAAACAATGCTATTACTCTTTTGGTCCAAGAAGTGGCAAACTTGGGTTCTTTTACTCACAATTTGAAGTAATTTTTTAAAGCCAGTTTTTCTCAAATTGAAGTCTGGACAAAATAAAGGTCTTCATTTAGTTCCTCTAGCTTCTGATGATTATAATTAATGACTGCAGAAAATGCTTATTATTTATCACAGCATGTTATTTTAACCAACTTCCTTTTTAAAACCAGGAACGCAATCTCAGGCTTGCATGATGCATGACTATTTTACAAATTTTGTGTCTAATTTCTCCCAATTAAAAACGAACAGTCCACATAGGAGCAAAGAACGACTAAAAAGAACAAAATTGTTGCCTATTCAACTACCTAGAACTAAAGAAAGTTTTAAGAAGTGACTTCCACTTGGTGTAGGAGATTGCTTTGTAACAATGAAAAATACTTGTATTCGGCTGGATTTAGTATAACCACAATCACCATACCAGGATGAGAAATAGTCTGACCAAACACAAGACAACCAGGAATAGTATTTGAAGGTTCTGTTGTATGATATTGTAGCACCAAAGAGAAATTTTAAAGATCTTGCCCTGATGGAGAATGCCTATAATGAAACATATGCATCACTCTGACCTTACAAGAAGCAAAAAAGAAGTAGTTATCCAGCCTTAATTTTCCTGGTCAGCTATTTACTTTAGACACATCCTTATCTTCTCTGCTCACCAGCCTTCTCATATGCACTTTCATCAACATTTTCCCCTAATGAGACTCAAATTCAGTTCTGTAATAAAATTAAAGTTCGTTAACTTTCAGAGTTCCTCCCTATAAGTCTATATTAAAAACTCCCACACTTTCAGAGCCTTATTCAGTATGGAATTTACCATTAATAAATCCTCGGCACAGTTCCTTGTCAAATATGGGTGTCTCCTATATCTGTTTCCCCTCTCCCCTTCCCTCTTAGAGGGAATAAAGATGCCATAGCAAATACACTCAACAGCTGTAAAGACACTGGTTGACATACACACACCAGATCCAGAGATACCAATTGCTAAAAATCCCATTAATATTTCACCTGGACTATGCACTCCCAAGAGGTACAAAAACAGAGCCTGAATGGAAGAATCAGTAGCCATTGGCACTACCAGTTCTTTGCTCTATTATCAGCCAAAATCACATGCTGATATCCTTTAGACTGTTCGTCTTCCACCCCATTTTATTATGTTTGTCAATTTTCCTGTTCCGTTGGAACCACTGCACTACGCCTCATCTCTTTTCTACAGGCCATCCAGCACAAGGCCATTCTGACACTGATTGTTCAATATTCTGTGTTCTACTCAGGAAGACATTTGTAAGAAAAACAAAAAAGGATGTGCATGATTCACCAGATTTATTTTTAATTGTTTACTTTTTCTGAGTGTCACGCCAATCAAATACTATCTGTTTCCCTGATCTGGCTTACTGCATAGCTAATACTGCCAGCACAAGAAAAGTGGCAGAAATTAAATGGCTAGGGAGGTGAGTGGCATTGTAGAGTTATGCTGGATCGTTCATGGTCTTGGGCAAACCATGACTTAAACTCAGTAACGTTTTGGCAATCTTTTGTGCTATTGTAATGTACTAGGCATAACAAAAAGACTATCATGCCAGTGCATAATTTAGACATCACCTTCTTCCATATCCCAATGCAGCTTTAAATAAGTTAAGAAAAAAAAAAAGGATCAAATCTAGCCACAGCACCCCTGTTGCCTTCAAGTGACTAGCTAGACATATACATTGGGATGAAGTAGTGTCTTTACTAAGGGAGCTCCTTCATTTACAAGTAGCATTGATGCAAGCATATTTTGGGATGAAAGTTGCCACAGACTGCAGGCATTAACAGCACAGCTACTGTTACTGAAGTATGTAACAACCAGTAACTTTCTAAAAAAAACAAAACACCACAAACCTGCATACATTCCATGCGTCATTAAAGAGAGATTTGTAATTCCCTTCTGTGCCTAGGAAATTTCTATTAAAAATTCATGTTGTACTTCTAGTGTATAGCTCTTTCATCATTGTGTTTTCCCATCAGTCAGACCTCCAAATTTCAGGCCTAGTTAATGAACTAAAATTATAAACCTTTTCACATGGAATTAACATGGAAGCAAACAAACAATACTGACAGATCTACTATCCGTAAATACTTAATTTCAGCTTAAAGATAGAAGAAATATCCCTTTCCTGTTTAAAATCCCATTTCGACTGATATAAAGCAAGCCAAGTGAAGAAAGAGAAAATAGGCACAGCATCATGATAATGAAATAACTAAGATCCTTCTAATAACGTGCATTAGCAAAACTGTGAAAGTGAGATACAGAAAGTAGCCTTTACCAGTATGGTGCCACACCTAAAGGGATGTGCTGTTCACAAAATTATAATTTAGATTTATGTAAATTATTCTCTAGATGATTTGGCAACTGCAGAAGAGATGCTCATATCCTTCCATTTAAATGCATTTAAAGCAGCTTTCCAGGATTAAAACAATGCAAAAAATAGAAACATGCTTTATACACTGTAGCTGCCAAACTACTAATGTATCGAAAGGTGTGTGTGAAAAGGAATTCATAATCCAAGCGTGTCTGGATAGAAAAAAAACAACAAACCAAACTGAAAACTTCTGCTTAAACAATACCATATTTCCAGAAAAACAGCGATAAAAACAAATCCTGAGAACATGTGCCAGGCGACTTGTATTTTTTTTTAAACTGAGCTTGAAGTCTTCAACAATGAAAAAAAGGCACAGGATTTTTTTCAAGTAGCTGCAAAAGCTGAAGTATACACAATCACTTTATCACTCTCAACAACTACATCAGTGAAAAGAGTTGAGAAATCAGATTCCTGCCCAGTAGAAAAAAAGGAAAAAAAAAGGATCTGCTCTTGCCTAAGTACTTTACCTAAGAGGAGATCCACTATCAGGGCCAAACAGCATCTTAGGACATCTTCAGGTTTCTTGCAGAGCACAGAAATGGAACAAGACTCTGTAACAGCAACTGGCCGCACCTGCATAGCGTACCAAAACACCTGTTCTGCTGTAATGCACCAGTGTAAGCAATGGAAGCGACACTATCTTATAGGTGAACTCCAAACTGTCATGTCTCAGGGGATCTCGTTCCTTCCTTCCCCTCTGAAGCCGTGCCGCCTTCCCCAGAGACAGGTCAGGGGTACTCCTACCGCATCGCTCCGGTACCGAGCGGAAAGGGGACAAAAAGCAGCCCCTAATCCCAAAGACGTGCCGGAGCTGAGCACCGCTTTGCTACAGAGGGCTAGCGGGAACCCCCGGCGTCCTCCGTAGGGACCTAAGGGGCAGGGCAGAGGCGGCGGAGAGTGAAAGCTCTGAGCAGGGGCGGAGGCGAAGCTTCCCGCAGCACGATGACAGCCACCGCCCCACCACCGCGGCAAAGAACGGCGCCAAGCGGCCAGCCGCCACCGCAAGGGGAGACACAGGAAAGGGGCGAACTGTTCCGCTTTCCAAGGAAGCGCCCCGCTGCCTCCGCGCAGCCGGGACGTCCCAGCGGAAAGCCAGGAGCCCGGACACGGCACCGGGCGGGCAGACCGGCCCCGCGGCGACGGCATCCAGCCGAGCCGCGGACCCGCGGGAACGGTGCCAGGCTCTCCGCGGGGCTGTGGCCGGGCGTCGGTTGGGGCCGCTGGGCGGCCGCACTCACCCCGCAGCGGTAGACCTTGTTGGCCCGCTTGATCTTGATGTCCAGTGCGGTGCCCATCGCGGCCGCCGCGCGCTGTCACGTGACGCCGCGCGCTGTCACGTGACACGGCCCGCCCCGGGGCGGGGAGCCCTGCCCCAGCTATACACTTCCCGCTGCCGGCGGGGCGGGAAGTCTGTTCCATGAACATCCGGGGCTCCAGTTGGCGTCATTTCTCAGCCGGTGACTCCGCTTCCCGGTCGGCTCCGCCTGCTTCCTGGTAGTCATAACAACGCGCGGGGGGAGGGCGCTTCCTGCCGGGCATGTCGGCGCCTTTCCGCCGCCGCAGGGGCGGAGGAGTTAGGAGCTGAGAAGCTGGTGACGAGACACTCCCTATGGAACTACAGCTCCCGGCGTGCTTGGAGAGCGGGCAGGGCCCGCTGTGGGCGAGGGGACGCCGCAGGGCCTGACGGGATATGTAGGCGCGGTCGCCGGAAGGTGGAGCATGCGCAGGACGGCTCAAGCCGTAACGGTCGAGCTCGGCGGACGGGGTCTGGCGCGTGCGCAGCCGTTGCCGCGGAGTGGCGCGCGCTGTCCGTTGGCGGGCGGGGCGGCAGAGCCCGGCGGAGGGCCTGCGGGCGGGCCTGGTGCCTCTCGCCACCAGCGGGCAGGTGGTCGCCAGTCGCCACTGTCGGGGAGACTCCGTGGTCTAAGGATGCCAGTATTCGCATCGGACTGCGGGCCGCCCCGCCTGGCATGGGAGCCCTGCAAGCGGTGGCCGCGACGGTGCGGGCGGGCGCGGCCTCTGCGCTCCTCTGCCGCGGTAGCGCCCGGGGACCTTATTCGAACTAGTGCCGTGACAATAGGAGGCAAGAAAAGGCTTCACAGTCTTGAAGTTTATACTTCTGACTAGACCGAAGGGGATTAGACTTACATACGCCTTACAGTCAGGAACCTATATATGCGAGGGCTGCATTTGTCTCTGTTATAATTACACATATGATTCAGCGTACTGAATTTCAAAATACATTCCAGCCTCCATTCTCAAAGTTGTCTGCAACTCGTTTGATAATTTTAAGAAGGCAATGCCTTGTAAAATACACCGTGAGAAAATCTGTCTTAAAAACATGAAGCAAATACCTGGTCTGGAAAATGTTGCAGGTGAACAGGGAGCAAGGGATTGTGGTAGATTTATGGTTTTTGAGTACTAGCAATGAAAGTAACAGAACCAGTGAAAGCCTGAACAAAAGCATCTGGAAGTGGACTACGCAGCTACTGTAAGCTGGCTCTACTGTAACAAGTGTGTATAAATTGCACAGCTGAAGGGTAAAGACAAATTTGTCTGTGGAATGTTGTCTTACAGTAAGTCTTTAGATGGCCCAAGATAGACACGGGGAACTGTTTGTTGGTGGCATTATGAATCTTTGAAGCCTGATTGCTAGAGATGGTTCTCTTGACCAGACCTTGAAGACTAGTCTAGCATCTTTATTACTGTTCTCTGTGAAAACAGGTAATGCAAATATGTCTAAAATAAATTAGAGAACGAATACACCTTTCAAGGACGCTAATGTTCTCTGTATTTTAATTTTAGTGCCTAGTATAAATAACTGTGTTTTTTAAAGATCAGTATTTAGAATTAGCAATCTAAAGATATATTTTTCTAAGTTTCACATGGTTAAAAAAAAAAATATAGCCTCCGTCAGCACTGAGAGTACCATGCCCTAGCAACAGCGTGCAGAGACCATTCCTGAGCACATGGGCTCTGGAAGTGACAGGAGGGAGGCAGGCACAGCTCACGTGAAGAAGTCTCCAGCGCTCCAAATCTGCATTCAGTCCTCCCGGAAGATGGTTCTGTGCTATTCCTCCTCACCCCTACACACGCTTCAGTACTAAAGCGCACTTCAGCACTGTTCCCCTGTCCTGCTCAAGTGCTTGCAGAAAGTTCGGCAAAAACGAGTGCATGCCCTTGTAATTAGGAACATTTTTTGTTTTGGGAAAAGAAGCAAGATATCTAAGTCATTGCACATTCTGCAGAGCGTGTGTTCCAGAGAACAGAGAATTAAAGTGGTCAGTGTAAAGAGAAAGGAGAATCTAACTTTGATTACTGAATATCAGTACCATGCCTCAATTAGGTGGTTACTGTTATAAGCTACTGTGAGGCAGGTAAAGAGGGATTTTTTTTTTTAATTTTTAGTTTTTACCCCAACAAAAGAGAACTCAAAGAAAAAAAAAATATTAGCCCAAACAGTATAATCGCCTTCTGAGTATGTAGATTTTTCTGCCATCACACTTACAATGAAGTGTTTATCATTCTTAGGAAACTTTTTTGAAGGTACTTCAGTTACTTATTTCTAGGAACTGAAGTCTCATGTCCAGAAAAAGCTCCCGTTGGTACAGGCTGTAGCTGCCCGTCTGCCTAGCAACACCAATCATCACAAACAAACGGCTCGGGAGCACCCTGGCTCCCAATGACTGCGGTTTCCAAATACGGTCTCTGTATTGACAGTTCAACACCCCTAGTGCTGTTCTTTTTGCCAGCACTGGATGTCTCGTTCATTACCATGACCTCTGATGCAAGGGATGTTCTGGTGGACTAGTGAGGCTGTTGGCTAAAATAAAGAGATTCGCAGCTGTGGCCATCAGTGTTTCTAAACGTCTGGGCTGAGCTGGTACTCGTTATAATGATTTTTACTGTTACTTTCTTGTGATTGTCTCCCTTTTAACCACTTTTTTGTTTCTCTGAAGATATATCTATAAAGGTTTATTAGAGTCAAATCCAACTCTGAGGGGAAGATCATGAGTCACCAAGTGATCATCTCTTGTATTATTTGTTTCTCTCATGTTACTGGTTACCAGCATAACTGAACCATTCATAGGAAATTATTTCTTTTGATTCATCCAAGTCACACATTCTCTTTACTGAGTACCCACCTCTTACTGAATTATTTTGGAAGATTTGACCAAAATCAGTTAAACAGTTCAAGCTTCAGAGCAAAGGCTTGAATTTTGGCACAAAGGCCTCTCATTGTCAGGAGCTGCTTCTGTCCACTTGAAAAATCCACTCCAAATTTGGGCAAATAGACTGAAAATTTTAGGCTTTGTTTGACCGATGGGAAATCCTTCAGAAAATCACTACTCTGTTTTTTTTTGCCTCAGCCACACTGCAGGCTGGAAGGGCAGAAGCAATGAAAAGGGAAAAGGGGGTAAGGGGCTTCTCAGGGGAATACGGGTGCCCACCAACGGGACGTGGGAAGGCATCTCGCCTGTCACCACACCTGGGCTGACAGCCACCACTGCGGTGCCTGGGGCAAAACACGGGGCTTGCTTACGCCAGGGCAGGCCCAGGCACATGGTGACGACGGGTATCGCTCTGATGCAGTTTATGTAGCAGTGGTCTGTGATGGGTGTTAAGGTACTCCCTACAGATGATATGTGTGTGAATCACTACTGTGCCGTATAGCAGAATTTGGGAGGTATTTCTGTTTATTCAGCTTCTAGTAATTTGGAGGTGCTAGTTAGATTCCATAGTTAAAGAATCACACAGTAGGTAATTACAATGTCAGGATTACTCTGCAGTCCTCAGGTGCTCTCGCCGTATATGCATTTTAATGACAAAATCATACAGAATATTTCTCTCTTAAAGTAGTTCTTTTATTCCCCCTCCCCCTCTTTTTTTTTTTGTTTTGCTTGTTTGTTTTTGTTTTGAACAGTTTTATTTAGACAATCTGAATTCACTTAGAAACGTAGTAGCTACTTTGATATGACAGATCTTTATTGCTTAATTTATATAATTGTAACTGTCATTGGTTCATGCAGTGCTACATTCAGCTGCAAGAATAAGATTAAATAAATATATTCTTTTTACTCATTAATTTATCACAAAGAACTAGACTAAAAGGGTACACATTTTGCTTGAATTCATCTTGGATGTAATTCTGCTTGTGGAGTTAACCAAACCCAATCTTGACTTTGAACTTCAGTCATTTGTTTTCAGGTTTTGCTGAGCCTCAACCAGAACTGAACTGGAAGAATTCTGATAACAGATGAACCTAAACTGAAACCAAATGGAAAAATTATATTAACTTCAGTAGAATGATACATATATTTGTTTTATGAATGTAACTTATCTCGTTTGGCACGTTATTTTAACAGATATGTTTAAATTGTTTAGAATAAGCAGACTTCTGTATTTGCCTCAACCCAGAACTGAAATGTATGCATTAACTGCTATAGAATTATAGCATTAATAACTTGGAATAAGCAAAATTTAGTCTATGCAAATTGGGTAAACATCCCTAGGGAAGCTGAAACATTTTTTTTTTTTCTGCTTTTTTAATAGTTTTGAAACGTTTGCTTGGAGAATAGCAGTACACTTAAGGTATTCAACGAGAGAAGATGTACAGGTAATACAAAGTCACAAGAAAAGAAATCTACGTGCAGGTTCACTACTTGCCATCAGAGGAATATGGAGCACATACTACTGAAAGAGGTAAGAGATTAATAAGTCTGATAAAACAGTAATTTCAAATGTTGTTCATTTATTGGACAATTTTTAGAGCACTACACGGTTTATATAAGCAAATGTTTGATAAACTGAAAATTGCTTTTTAGAGCACCTGAGTGGAAAGGCTGTTCTTTACTCCTAAGTACCACGAAAGAGTTAGCTGATGAAATAACTATAACTGATACACTAAACAACAGGAAGCATATTGAAATTCATTATATTTGGTGGAGAAATTGTACCAAATCCCAGGACTGTTACACTGTCTGTGTCTCAGAAATTGAAAAAAAAAGAAAAAAATCTGTGTACCACAGATAGGGGCTACATACACACTAAATCTTATCAATGTTTTCTAAAGCATTTCCCATTGCACAGGAATTTCTTTTTCATTAAAACTTATCCTGTAAGGTATATCAGACTTAAAAGAACTACACATGTATATAAATATGGCAACAGAAGACAAAAAAGACGTGTGTTTGTTCAAATCTCAAGGTGGAAAAAGCTAGTCAAGATGAAACTAAGCTGAGGAAAAGTCCATACAGAAGGTCTAAAGAAAACCAGACAGTATGTCATGTTAAAATTAACAGAGGTACAATAAAAGTAAGTGCTCAAAGACTCAGAAATGGGACATAGAGTAGAAGAAAGCACATGTACACTCTTTGTCCATTGTAATTAGAAGACCATATGCAGCCACTAGAAAGTAAAAAGAACAAGAGCTAGATTCTGTGCTATTGAAACCTACAGAGCTTTTAGTGTTAACTTCAGTGGCAGCATGATGAGAACCCCTCTAAAGAGGGTAAAAACTGCAAACGGATGCGTCACAGGAAATGTAGAGGTACCTAATTTTATTTGTGCCAGGTGACAAAGCAGTATTGGATGCTGAGGTGTTGAAAAAGAAGAAAACAGTGATAGGAAGGCAAGAAACTAAAAACAGACGATCCCAGAAACTAGATAATAGGAATTTTGAAGGTATTTAAGAACAAACTAACTAATTTTCCAGCAAAAGTGCGCAATTTTAATTACCTGAGAATATATATCATTAGCTGAAAAAGGTCTTGAACTGACTGAAAATGGCACTGAGATTTTACTTCCCTCTCAAAAGAATTAGCAAATATGGAAAATAACATTGTGAAACATGTAGAAGGTGACAACCACTGGTGGATAAAACAAAACAAGTTATTTAGACATTCAAAAAAATTACTGAAAGAGTCTGGCAGGAAAAGAAAATAGTGACAGGCCAAGGCATTATCCGGAATAAGACGTACTTTAGAATAAGAAAAAAAACTCTATAGAAATAAACAGTATTTTTTCCTACTGCAAAACTTTGACACTGTGTGTTGTGAGAGTCTGTATGATGATGTGCAAGTCGATTTCTTAAAATACATGGTGGAAAAAGAAATTCTTAACAAAATAGTAAAATTTGCAGGCTTCTGTGTGAGAACTGATTGATATAAAGGAAAGGTTTGTAAGTTGCCAGATAGACAGCCTATGGCATGATAGAAATATGTAGAATAAAACTGGTAGAAAGTAAGTTACACACTTCTACTGAAACTTGCATATTCTGCCAGCAGCAATAAACTGAAGTAGGCAGTGTTAAAAAAAAAAGGTTTTTTTAAAAAGAATGTTAATATGAAATAATCATACATAATTATGTGTAAAATTGACTAATTCTTTGAGTGTGGATAGCACTTGAAAAATAATTTGATATTTATACAGATATGGAAAACATCCACAGTCTTTTTAGACAAAAAATTTGTTGCTCAAAATTTGTCTGGGAGCTGGATATTCTGGAACTCTCCATGATGTTTTTTATTACAAGTCTTATGTAGATAGCAAAATTTTGGATCAATCAACTCACTAATTTGACCTCACTTGATAATTTTTTCATTCCTTTGCTCATTAAGCCCATTACTTAGGCCAGAGCAGCCACTTAAAGGAGGAGAAATCGCCATGTTTTCCCAGGAAACAAGCATATGTGCTAACTAATAATGCAATCTAAACCTCATATTTTACATCAGCTTTTATAATCAACAAGCTTTGCAAAGCTAAGTTTTGTAGTGTCCTCAAAGGAGACTTGAATGTAACAGAACTTTTTAAATTTAACTTTTAAAAATATTGATTTGGGACTGGAAAAAATATATCAGTAACTGATATCAATACCCTCAGCTATTTACATTTTAATGTAATATAAATAGCTTTTAAAACTTCAAGTCTAAAATTACAATTTATGGATTAGTTTTTATACACTAATGTTTCTTTCTGCTACTTGTAAGAAGTCCTACAGAGCAGAATTGCTGGACACGTAAATATGACATATTGAGGAAGACGACACAGCTTTTGTTGCATTATATCACATATTGCAAATCTATAATTCTTTGGTGATGTTACCATATACGTGGACAGGGGAGATCTCATGTTTAAGGGTTACTGGGATTTCCAGGGGCAATGAGGTTCCTGCACAAAGCTTCATTTAAAAAAAAAAAGTGCCTTTATGCAACAAGAAGCGAGAGGAATGGATCAAAAAATGACTAAATGACAGGAAACAGAAATAAAACATAAGTAAAAGGTCAGTTTTCATAGAAGAAGGAGATCACAAGAGGAGTCTGCAGGGACCTGTGCTGTGACTTGTGCTGCTTAATGTATTCATAAATGATCTGGAAAAAGAGAGTGAGCTGTGAGATATCACAGATTGCTAATGATATTAAGCTATTCAGGTAAAGGAAAGTTAGAGGACAAATTGTGATGCAGTTAAAGGGCTCACTGTGAAGAACTGAAAAAAGACCTTACAAGGCTGAGTGACTGGATAATAAAACACCAGATAACATTTGATGTAGTTGTGTAAAGTAGTGCACATGGGAAAAAAATCACATCTGCACGGATGGGCTGTGAGCTGGGTGTCCACTCACAAATAAGATCTTTGGGTTGTGATGAATATATCTATGAAAATAGCAACACAATGTTCTCTTTTACTCAGAAAAAATAAATATGAAGTATTAGGAGTGGAACAGAGCACAGAACAGAGAACATTGTAACATATCTGCCTCAGTATCAATCCATAGTTCTCTGCATATTGAGTAGTATGTACAGTTCTTCATATCTCAAAAAGGGCATGATAGAACTGGAAATGATTTAGAAAATGTTTGACAAGGATCACCAAAGAAACAAAATGGTTCTGGATGAGGTATGCCTATGGGCTCTTAACTCTGAAAAACAGATGACCAAGGGGACATATGACAGAGGTCTACAAAATCACCAGTGGCAGAGAAAAGATGAGGATGGAGACACTGTTTATGTCTTTTTCCACTATGAGTACTAAGAATATTAATGGAGCTGGTAGGAAGCATGTTCCAAACAAAAGGTGGGTTCTCTGCATGATTTTAGGCTGTGAAAATCTTTGCTGCAAGGTACTGTAAGATGCTGCAAGATGCTACTGGTTTCGAAGGTAAACCAAACCAAACAACAAAAGAAAAGTCTGTTAAATAAGAAGACATCACCCACCGTCCACACTGCAGAAGCCTCCAAACCACAGATTACTGGACACTGGGAGACACGAGGGACAAGATGCTTACCTTGTTCATAAGCTCTTCTTTGGGCATCCCCTATTGGCTGCTGCTGGAAACCAGATACCAAACTAGATGAGTTTTCAGTTCCAAATATAGCAGTTCTTCATGCAAACACTATAGAAAAGAGAAGATTAAGAGGCCATGACGTTTACCATTAGGACATGATTCAGAGTCATGAAAGGTTAGGAGAAAGACCGATGACTTCAGGAAGAAAAAATCTTAATCCATATAGCTGGAAAATAGTGTCAAAACCAGTTAGGCAATGAAGTAGGTCACCCGTGTGTAAATACCTAACACCAGCCCTCTGCAGGGAAGGCATGCTGGTGTCTGAGGGTTCTGCTGGTGATGACTGGGACAGCTGCTAGCTACAAAAGCGTATCACTGAGCAGAGGGAGAGAATGAACTTGGAAAGCAAGAAAAGAAAAAAAAGAGCACATGGTGGAAGACAGACTACCTCCTTGTAGGAGAAGAGGCCACCTCAAAATCCTTCTCCAAGAAGTAAAGGAAAATCTTCATGAATTGTCCAAAACTTTTTTTTTTACCACCCTCAGGTGGCCACTGCCATTGTGAGAAACAGAAAAGACAAGAGTGCAAATGTGGGAGGTAGTAATGCAAGAGGGAGCATGACTGTCAGATGAGAAGAAGAAAATGTAATTTCCTCCCTTTGTGCTCTTATACTCAGAACTCCCCTCCTTTTAGATGTATGATAGAACATGGCATAATACTTAAATGCAGCCTGAATTAAAACCTTTCTATTCATTTGCATAAACATAACCTGAAAACAGACTGTATCAAAGATGCTCATCTTACCTCAGCTGTTTGCGTCTTCACTAGATTATAATGCTTGCTGCATTGAACTGTATTAGCTAAGGTTGTAGTTGAGTATCCTTTCTAATGTCCCTTTTTTATCATTAAAAAAAAATCCTTTTCCACCAGAGCTCTGTGTGCTTTGTTTCAACTCAAGAGTTATTGGGAAACTTAAGCAAAATTGGTGATTTTTTACTTATATAGCATGAAGGAAAAGACATCTTCCATCAGTCGCCAGTTGAAATGTCACACAATCATAATGCAAAAGATGAAATTTGGTTTGTGGGGCCATTTAAGGAAAGGAAAACAATCTGAGTCTAAAAAAATCAAATCATTATTTTGATGCTGGAGATATTTAAAACTGAAATATCTACATTGATGCAGTAAAAACCACTACTCATTCTAGGTGATGCATAGCTAAAATTGTTTATAGTTCTATATGAATATCAAGCTGCTGTAGTAGTGATTACTCTCATCACAAAGTTACCTTACACCCTTAGTAATGGACTTAAAGGATTATTTGGTTCTAACTATGCATAACCTAGTCTTCTGCCATTGGCATTTCTGTTGCAAATGCTGTGCCATTTTGGAGGTGGTAGGTCTACATCCCCATGTCACTCCTACACAAGCAGGGGACTGGAAAGGTGACAGTGTTTAAAAGATTAGGCAGCTAGGAAGGACTGATGGCTCCATCAGTCATATGTAAACTCTAGAACTTGTGATCTGTGTCCCACAGGTATGTAGTATCTGTGTCAGACAACAAAGCTTGACGCTTGACTAAGAATATGATTAATTTATGAATAGCTTAATTTTATTTAAATAAATATGTTTTTTCTTCTAATAACCATAAAACAAAACATGTAAAAGAAGATGTACTTTGGTAGTCATATCAAAACTCGAAGGTATTTCTGTTGGCTTTGAAGCAGCAGTGACTTAATACCTTTTCGATCAGAACTAACTGCAGCAAAGTTACTGACAGAATTTCACAATACAGCTGGAAGCTGTTACAGAAATCCCTGTTTTTATAGTTTATGTACCCTTTTGGGAAAAAAAACAACAAATGTTTGGAAAACTTCCCTAATTCAGAAGCAACTTTTAAGCAATTTTTTGTTTTTTTCTTCTGTGGAACACATACAGCGACACTTGTCTGTTCTCTGTAAAAAAAATTGTATATTGTTGTCTCTTTGGCTAAGAAGTAGATGATGCTTAGGGCCATCTGAGGTTTGGGTAAAAATTAATGACACAGAGTTGGGATATTTACCATAATTTATTATACACTGATTTCACTGCCCTGAAAAGCAACATGAAAAAGACAACGAAAAGTTATTTCTTGTGAAAATCTAAGCTAGAAATGTTTTGCCGCTGTTTTCAGCCTTGTAAACTTGCATTTCATTTGTAGTTGCTTATAAATTTCCCAAGCCAAAATATTACCCTTTCCAACAAAACACCAAATTCTCCTTATTCCTTCCCCCCTCCCTTTTTCTTTTTTTAAGAAAAAGTCAGCCTGAAGCAACACTCAGGACAGAAAACTTCTTCCAAATAGTTAAAGCTTGGCAAGCCCATAAACAATGGAAAGCAAACAAACAAACAAGGATTAGTTGGATGTTTGCCTCAGCCTGAATGTTCTGGACACACTCACAAAACAAACCACCCCAAAACCCCAAAAAACAAGGCCAGAAAGATTTCAGCTCTCAGAATGAAGTTAGGAGAAAATAGGTTCTTTTAAATTTTTGTAAACCCCTTAGACTTTTAACTGAAAACTCAGTCCTCTGGAAGCAAGTTTTAATAATCAATATAGCTGCTGCCCTGGTGTCAGAGAGAGCTTTTCTGTTCTGTTCAGGTTTGCCCCAAAGCTCATGAGTGCTCGAGGCTCTGGCCACCATGCACGCAAGCACAGCGTGTCCAAGACACCCGATGTATTCCACATGTGTAGAATATGGCTCTGCATCACACATACAAGAGAGTCTGGTCTCAGTGACTACATACCATGTATATAAATTGATTATATTCAGTACCAGGCTTATTGAACACTGGCTTTGGGACCTGTTTGAAACTGGGACTTGGTTCTTGCCCCAGGGCTTAAGAAGACAATCCTTATTATCCTCCCCGAGCAAAATTATGACTGTCTGTAAGAACCACAGTTTCCCACAAACAGTAGAAACTTTGCTAAATTTCCCTAAGGTTCTGCTTCTCCAACTAATCGGCAGTGGGCTAACTGAAGTTGCTTGCTCCAGCAAGTGGTGGCATCTGAGTTCTGGGCACCCACACTTCCAGCGGGGAGAATGTCTCTTCTGTCTCTTCAGCATTGCTGCTGCTGAGATCCAGGAGAGACAGAGATCTCATGGAATGTGAAAGGACAAGGAGCAGGGTTGCTGTGGGCGAGAGGGGGAAAAAAAGATCTTTGGGGTATAGGACATGAGATGGTACTGACAGGAGTTTCAGCCTCAGTGAAAGAAGTGTCTGTAAGACTGACCTTGAACCTCAGCCTTCTTGCTCTTGCTGTGTTTTCTTGGGTTAGCAGTCCTTGCTTTACATCTTAGATACATCCTATTATGTTTTGTAGCACTAGGACTTTGCCTGATTTAATAAAAATTTACTAAATTCCTGTAGCACAGCTCAAATATGACATTTCATCTAGTTGAGCATTTGATCAGGGTAGCTTGCTTTTCAATGTACTGGGGAGGTGCACTGGGGAGGTGCATGCTCTGTTCAACAGCCACTGGCATTAACTTAGCAATTACAAGTAGTATTTAGTTAAGTACCAGGAAGCGAGAGTTAGTAATTATAAAACAGAAGAGCTAAGTAACACAGTGTTCTGTACTCTGTTTCACATAGGAAAGAAAACCGTACACTCTGTCCATTCCAGATATAAAATACCTGTGTAAATTTGAGCACTATTTTTTCATTAGTCTTCCATGTATATAATTGGCACTGTGTAATTAATATTTTATTACACAAATATAATCTAGTTCTGTAGAAAATGTATTAATTCAGACTTCTAGGTGTCAAATATGGGATTTACATTTGATACTGATGCACCTAGAATAAACTTTAAAAGTCAGAGTAGGTATGTTACTTTAAGTTTTTTATATATTTATACTACTACAGATGCATCTTGGCTACAGCAAAAATAGGGTTGTGCTAAAAAAACCAGCTTAACAATTAACATTAGATTTTCTCTGAAGTTAGTGGGATTTCGACATAAGCTCTCACAATTAGTTTTTAGGCAGTTTGAATTTTCTATATGCTTTTCATTTTGCTTTGTTATATTTTTTAACTGGAAGTCTTCAAAATTATGTTCGGTGTGAAATTTGGCCACAGTAGTCCATTTGCACATACCAGAGGTAATATCTTTTAAAAACTCTTCTGTCAATACATACAAAATTCAGTTAAGGCTTATTGTGAAAAGACCTGCTATGACCTGTATGTTGGAAGGGTGAAAAAAAAAGTGTTTGAAATAATTTTTCAGCTTTTGTTTTTCATAACTGAGTTTTATATACCAAGAGATAAACTTTATGTGCTGTGAGCATAACTGTTATGTGCTCTGCTTATAAACTCAATGATGTGTGCACTCATGAGCATGATAGTCTATGCATTCATAAACTTGATGGGCCCTACACATAAAAATATTAGCTATCTGGAGTTATGTTAATTTTGTTCTCCAGAAGGGAAAGAATTTATGGGCAATGCACTTAACAGAGAAGTGGTTTTTTGCAGCCACTAGCATAGTGAGTTTCACGCGCAGCTGTTGCTGAATGAAATCTTTCACACAGACTTGCCACCTTTACCCAGTCCATTCTACAGTTTAAAAAATGACAGATTTCTTGTGAATGACAGATTTCTTGTGAAACAGTTACGAATACTCTATATGAAATACCATCAGTGCAAATGCACAAAACCCAGCAACAAATGAAACAGCAATAGAAGTCCTTTTTCTCCTCCACTCACAATCAGGTTTCATAGCACTTACGCAAACAACACACCTCATCTCCAATTACATTACAAATGCTTGCCTGTATTCCATCATCCACAGCATAAAACCTTTTTCCGTGCATCATATAACTGTACCCACCTTCCACAATTAGTACTGGTGCAGATAAAAATGAGCGGAAGGAGGTCTATACTATTTACATACACATAACAGAAGTAATGTGATTGCCAGTAGCGGCTGGCAAACGTCAAACGTAGTTAAACATGCTTTACCATCTTGAAAGACAAACCACCACTTTTTAAGAGCCAAAATGCAGATTTAGCCATTTATATTTAAACTAGATCCAAGATTTCATTCAGAAATGCACTCCAAACATATTGACACTGATAACACTTGACCAGAAGTTTAGGCAGTCTGTAGTTACGACTTGTTGTTGTTGTTGTGTAAGCATATCCTAGACAAATCAGTGTGACTGCAGGAGTTTCAGACAGCTGTAGCACACCAGTGTACTGGCTGTGCCTCTTGTGTTGCCGTATATTTACTCAATGTACAAAGGCTGGAACTGACCTTAGTAAAACAACACGTGACGACACACACTTTGGCAGAGGGAAAACCACTAATAAAGAACAACTATCCAACTATCTATTCTGTAATACTTATAGGCCAGTTGTTGCCCAGCAAGTGTTGCCAAAAGACAAGCATCTGGCTCAGCTCAGGATTTCCTGAACTCATTTGGAGATGGTTCAAGCTATTTTTGCTAAGGTCTTTTAGCAAACGTATCTGTGCTGAATAAATGAACATTCAGACCTCCTGACTGCAGGTGAGGAAGAAAAAGGATGCATGTCCCCAGATTCTTTTTCTGGGGTCTGGATCCCTTGGAAGGTTTCCCGATTTCCTGAGACCCGAAAGTCGTCACTTCTCCAATGTTATTTTATTTTATTTTATTTTATTTTATTTTATTTTATTTTATTTTATTTTATTTTATTTTATTTTATTTTATTTTATTTTATTTTATATTTTAAAAATTTTATTTATTTTAATTTAATTTTTAACTCATCCTGGCAGTTCAGCAGGCAGGTAGTTTAATATTACAGTCCAAGCACAAGGGACTTTGGGGTGGAAGTCACTGATACTAGGAAATAGATGCCCTGTAGCCTCTTTGAAAAGAATAGGAAGGGAGAACTGTATGGCCCAGCAGAGTCAAGCCAGCCTGACTCATTGCAAACCATCTAGGGATCTTCTGGACTCATCCCCCCAATTACACCTGTTAAGGGAACTGGGACCTGACTTAACCACAGGAAGAGTGGGCTGGCTGACATGCTGGCATCAAATTGTTTGTATCATCGTATTCTTCCCAGGCCAGTTCCAGATTTGTGTCCACAACATGTGCTTCCCCCACAGGTGCTTGTGGCACTCTGCCCTCCCCAAGCTGTCACAGACAGCCTGGGGAACCTACAGTGGGAATACATCAGGGATATCCTTGCACTACCAGAAAAACCCTGCCCGGCAGCCGACGTGCTATTTTAGTAGCTCCATTCTGGCAGGACTGCCCCTGCGGGACTTGACACCGCAGGCCTGGTTGGCTGTGCCGCTGGCATGCAGTAGTGATCAGGAGGAGGTGGGCAGGGACTTGCCTGCCCTGCCCTGCCAGTTCCCTGGAATAGCTCACGAAGGTGAAACTGCAGGCCCCTAAAAAGCGTGCCCTACAAAAAAGGAGTGCTGGCCCACATAGCAATTAGCCTACATTAGTGATGCCACAGAATATGCTCAAGGGCCAGAATGGTGTGGATAGCCTGGGAACTGAGTCTGAAATAGACATTATAGGAAGGAAATGTACACACAGCTGATTTGGTTTAGGTGCATATTGGAAAGAAACAAACTCTTTTTATTCTGGTTTCATAAGGCTCTTGATTAGACCCTCAGTCCATCTCTCATAATAGTTGTTTAACTCCTAGTAATGATTGGCCACCTCACAGTTTGACAGACCTGTCTTGGGCAGAGATCTTGAATAAAAGAGGTTCAAAGAAGCTCTGTAAAAACTGGTGGCTCGGTCAAGGATTGATCCTGGTTAATTAGGTAACTGTTTCTCACTTTGAGAAAAGCTGAACTGTAAGCTGAACTGTTAACGCTTCTGTTTGGTAAGTTAACTGGCCAAGCTGCACACATGTAACCCAAAATAAGTCACAGTTCACAGTCCCCTTTGCTCAACAGATAGTGCACGGTCACATGCTGGAGCTTTTGGGTAGTTCAGTGTCTGAGGTACAAAAGGAATCTGAAAACCTGAAATAATATATTGGACTGGGGGAGGATGGAGGACCTGGGAGGAAAAATGGGTAGACAACCAAGCATTATTGCTTCTACTGCTCAAATAATGATTTCTTAGTATGGTGAACTGCTGTAAATGGCAAGTTTAGAGAAATGGGAGTCAAAACGTGTCACATTTTACTTTTCTTTGCTATCAGGACATTTTATGGTCAAGTGGGCACCTGGCAGAACATACTTCTAAGAACTTTCTTGAACAAATTTGGGAAGTCAGGGTACTGCAAATATCATGCGTTGGAACTTCATAGACAGTATCTCTCCAGAGGGAGCACAAGAAACTTTCTCCTGACACCAAGAACAAAGATTTCATTTTAGCCAGCAAGGACGTACCTTCTGTTGCACAAGTACACAGTAAGGAAATTGTATTTTGTATCACTGCATAAGCTTCAAAATAAGCTGCCAATGAAGGGCCTGATTTTAACAGGATTGAGGATAGTTTTTGACTCCACCAGAAATTCCTACAGAGAAGCAAAAGCTTTACACAGAACAGGTGTATGCAGGTTCAACTTAGCTATGTTACAATCAGCAGAACCAGATACAAATTTTTAAAGAGACATGAATTATGTTGTACTAGCCCTTTTGGATGTGACTGAAATTTTATGATTAAATTAACATAATGTCTATTTCATATTTTCAAATACAGGGAAACCAGATCCCACTAGAAATTGGAAAGTGAGGATTAGAGAAGTTCCCAGATGGGAAATACTTGACATTGTAGCACTTGATTTGCGAAAGTTTTAAAGAACCACAGTTCTACAGGATGCCTGATTTTAACAGAAAACTGTTCTGCACTCCTGCAAATGTATTTATCATGGCAAGTGATTTCAGGAGGCCTTCTGTGATACAACTGTAAAGTACAGGGTATTTCAAAAAGATGGACCAAATTTCAAAGTTTTTTTCCCTAAAATAAGTAACGCAGCCTCTTTCCCAGAGGCTTTTAACCCAAAAAGGAAGGGAAGGACTTTTAAACCGGAGTGAAGAACTTGTTATGCTTATAAGTGTGATCTTCAACCTGCCTCTGTAGAATGACAACACCAAGGAATACGTGACTGCCATTCAAGAGAATATCAGAGGAAACTCAGGGAGACGCACATTTTTTTCCACAGCAAGCCTCATCCGGCAGCAACAGCAGCAATTCCAGGACCTTCTGGTCCAGAGGCGTTGCCAACCTACACAATATGCAGTACTGGCTGTCAATCCAAACCCTGTACTATCAAAGCCGGGGTCTGATGATGACTCAAAAGCATATCTATCTACATTCAAATAGGTTACCATGGCAACCTCTCTGGCCTAAAAAGAGATGGACCACATTAGTTACTTAGCAGCACCTTTTTGACAGGCGAAACACAAGCTGCTCACTCCAGATGATGGTTTGATTTAGAATTAAGTCTGTCTGAGAGCTGCCATGGCATTCCCTGAAGTGTTAATGATGTAACCCAGAGAGAAGAACTTCTTTTGGGACTTAACTTCAGATTGTGGCCTAGCACCAAAGAGATTGAGCTACCTGGTGGCTTTGCCTGAGAAATACAAGTTAACAGAACAGTTGATATCATAATCTTTTTTCTATATTATGAAGAAATCCTTTCTGAAGACCTTCTAAGCTGGGTCGGCCGGCCTAAGAAGGCCACTCTTGCAGAGGATGCACAGGATTGTTTGAATTGCTACAGGCACAACACATCTTCTAGACTGAAACATCTATTCGAAGTACAAACATTAAGCCCTGGAAAGGTCAGAGTGCCCATGACTGGTACGAAAGAAGTCTGGAGTTCAGACAGAAATGCACACACTGCAAAGGAAAAACTGCTTGGCTACACGGGCTTTTTAGGGTTTGGATCACAGAATGAAGACTTCCAGAATGTATGGACCCCTCTACACAATGTAGCAAGGTTGAAAAGGGAAAAACTGGTATGAATTACCCATGGTCACACTCCACTATCAGGCAACAGTGTGCCTGAAACAACAACATGAGTATCTGTAGTTTGCAGCAGGAGGAGATGGAACTAAGCTGACAAGATACCGAGCAGCTTCCATAGACGTGGGAAGTATTTAGCCCCTTAATTAGGAAAATATCTTCATCACCTAAATGGCAGAGATAGTGTTACTGATACAATGCGTGCTCAGAAGGCAACAAAAATGACAGTCGACACAACTATACTGCTTTAAGTCTATGACTGGCAGAACGCTGGGCCAAATAACTAAAAAGCTATCTGAAAATACTAGTTACGTGCTTAGACATTCCCAACTCAAGAGTTATGAAGTCCTGGTAATCTTTAACAAGAAGCAAGGAAGGTTCTGAAATTATCTGTTGCTTCCAACATCTGGAAACCCATGTAAGTAAATCTGGCATCATATGCAGACTTGTAGACTATGCCCATAATCAGAGGCAAACAACTGAACTAACAAATAAATGAGCAGAATTGGCCACTGTGGATGTTAGAAGCTCCATGTTTAGCACACTAACAGTCCATCCATTTCAGGACTGTCTCTTGCACAGTAGCTTTCACTACCAGAAATTTTAAAGAAATAAATTATAGACCAAGCAGACCTGATGAGTAATTCCTTTTAAATCTTTACTGGGTAGAAGACTCAAAGGGTGAAAGTAATGATATGTTATTTTCATCTTTTCTCTCTGATTTATTGAGCTCTTTAATCTATTTCTTTGGTAAAACAGAAAAGTAAATAGGAACAAACAAATGTTTATTTAGTACCTTATATTCATCTGCCATGCCATATTGTTATTCTTCACTTAGATGATAAAGTGTGTCTCTTTTTCCTTTAATAGCCATCAGTCTGGGAAAGGCTTTGTTTCTATAGCATACTTTCTGTGGTAGTCCTGCACCTTTGGGAACTCTTGAATTCTTTAAATTCCAATTACAACCATTTCTGCATTGGTCCTTAGTCTACTTTGTTGACAGCATAGATGTAATTGCACACTAAAAAATAAAGGAAAACAGGAAGGATTATATTTTCCAACATAATCATACTGAAAGTCTAGAGAGGCAAAATAGTCAGCCAAGGTGGACTGTAGGGTAAATTTCCATTTCATTAGGAGACTGTAATTTAATGTTTTGAATGTTGTGTATCACGTCACCTTGTACCTACTGAACTAAGAAAAGTTTTATACTGTTTTTGTTGTTTCTTTTACATAAGTTCTATTTCTCTAGTCTGCTGTATATTATCTTCTTCCTTAGGTCTTATTTCTCCATACTGCATTTTTTCCTCCTAATTCTTTGTTCTTATGTATTTTTTTTTTCCTCAGGTTTTCTGCTTATTGTTGTTCTTTTTGGTCCAAAATATTCAGCTTTCTGAGGAAGCTTTTCTTATGAAGAGAAAACCAAATATTTTATAGGAGCCTGTCTACTAATTCATAAAGAGTGTATGCAAACTCCAGTTTTCAAGTGTGACACTGAAATAGTGTCTAACCTATTCCAGATGTTTTTTTGATGAAGAGTTTAAAAAAAAAAAAAGCAAAAAGCAAGTATTTGTATCCTCTTCTTCCAGATTACAAACTATTTCTCAGTACTCCATCTCCAGTCTCTATATTATTATTATTTCATCTCAGCTATTTCTCCCCAAAGCTGATCTCTGAGAAAGTAATGTCTCTTGCTATCATATTTTCTTTTGGCCTGTTGTATGGAGTTCACCAGCAAAACCAGTCAAGGTGTACCCTCATCTTCTGCTCTTTACTCCCACCTCACATTTATGCAACACCAACTTCTTGGTTACTCTAGTACAACCATTTGTGGAGTGCGTTACACAATGGATCAGGAAGCTGACCTGGTTTTAAAACCAAAACAAAACTTCCCTGGATGGAGCAAGATTCTGGCTGAGTCCCAGCTTGGAAGACCCTCACTTCCCAAATGCTAGACTCAAAACTTTACCCTGGCTGTATCTGCAGCACAGAAGAGGACTTCTAGCCCCCAGTGCTAAGATAAGGCTGTCTCGTGTTCCCAGCCTGTGTGCCAGGTTTCCATGGGAGGCAGGATTCTGTTAGAGTCCCAGCCTGGAAGACACTCAGATCCCTAACCCTAGGCCTAAACCTACTGGCAGCAGAAGACACAAGTCCTCCTCCCAATGCATAGACAAACAAGTCTATCCTGACACCAGCTCTAATCCCAGATTCTGTAGCTGGAGCAGGATTCTGGTAGAACTGCTGTTTGCAACAGCCTTGTTCTTTAATTTTAATGACTGCCAGCTTCAACATATTACCTGTTGAGGACCTGAACAGAAAATGTTGTCTGTAGTGGGTATACATGCTTTTAATGAAACAGACATTTAAGAGAACACTGTTGTACAAGAGCAAAACTATGCAGGTTATTCATTATCACGATAATACGAACAAACACAAAATACTTTTTTTAATGCTGGAAAACAAACAAACAAATAAAAACAGCCATCACCTTTTAAAGGACATTTTATCTCAGCCCAGGTTGCCACATGACTATCTCTGCAAGCTTGGGTATAGGCAACAAAATAAAAGTAGAAGACTACTGAGCAAGTGCACAAACTCATGAAAACTCTAATGTTTTTAAGTGTTAGCAAAAAAAAAAACCCTCAAAAAACCCCCAAACCAACAAGTTATATGCTGTAACATACTCTAATACAGTAAACAGTGTGACAAGTTTCTATGAGCTTTGCTGTTACCTGCACTGAAACAGAAATTATTCTGCCACTGCACATCACCATTCACACAGAATGGCAAAGAGGTTTTAGCAAGGTTTACAATATCCTCATGGGGACGGACCCCACTGTCCCTAAGAGCTGCCCTTCCTTGCAGGTGAACTGGGCAGAGCACATGCAAGACAGCCAATGCTTTTCTGCGTGTTCTGGATGCACAATACACTGTGTGTGCAGGTACCTAAGGCCTAAGTATGGTGATATTATACTAACTTGGGAGTCCTTGGCTAGAAGTGGGTGACTCCGTGTGCCTTTGTTACACAGCAGAACACGTATGTTGGCTTTTCTCACCCCGGGGTGAGAGCAGCATTCTGGTCATACTTGAAGGCAAAGAGAGACGTGTCAACAGTGGCTCAAAGTCACCTCTCAGTCTTTCTGGGGCTAAGGGGAATGAGAAATGCATGCCCAAATTGTGGTCCTCTGGGACACCTACCATGGGTTTAAGGTGCAATTTCATGGATGATTTAATCTAACTTAACACTGTGCTGTTGTTATGCAATGGGGTGGTCCCACAAGTTCCCCCACCATGTGTTCCTGCTGTCTCCAGTGCATCAGTTTCCCCTAGCCATAGAGAGAACATTTTCTTTCGGCAGGGTGTTTTGGTTTAGTCTTATTGTGCCACCATTCTTACTTATGCAGGAAAAAAAGAGGCAGGGGGACTGTGTGGCTAAAGGTGGAGAGACTCTGGATACTGTTTTCAGCTGAAAGAAAATTTTAGCTTGCTTGAACTGGCATGTGATACCACATTTGTAAAGCAATGGACAGATTATTTGGAGGAACCTATGACTTTGGCTATTGCTGCACCTGTCTCCCTATCCTTGGCTGCCTCTTTACTCCTTTTAAGCTGAGATTAAAAATATTAAAATAGGAAGAAAAGCAAATGGAACAAGTGTTAGCAATATGTCCTAATTTCTTCAAGGAGGCTGGCTGTGAACTAAAATGACTAGATTAAAGTAACACATTAGAATTAAGGTATTAGATAAAAAGACCATACTCTACTTTTTGATCTTTGTGGGCATTCCGGAAAATAAAAAAAAAATAAAAATCCCTGTCACAGATTCAGGCTGGGTGCACAGCCACTGCAGCTCGGCTCCACAGCTACGAGTGGAAAGGAGCCTTCCCTCAGCGACCCGAGGCTCCCTTCACAGAGCTCTCCCACACCGCGCCTGCCAGACGAGGCAACCTTAGCATTTTGCTGTTTTTTTTCTCTTTTGGGGGGGAATGTGTTTATTTTTAGAGGGGGATGAAAAGGACCCCTGCCTGCCCGAGTCCCCGACCGCAGCCGTCAACAACCCCGCAGTCCTCCGCGATCCTCCTCGCACCGCGGGCGGCGCGGGAAGGCCGGCCTGCTC
>VWYH01005363.1:330397-386537 GCA_013399365.1 Pampusana beccarii | reverse complement strand
CCTCTCCCCCTCCCCCTCCCCCACCCGCCGGGGCCATCCCGGCCCGCAGCGGCGCGGCCGCACGGATATCGTCACACGCCGGAGGGCGGGGGAGGGAACAGCGGTTGCCCAGGCAACCAGGGCCCGCCCTTCAGCCGTCGTTCTCTTCCCCGCCCTCCACACGTCAGCGCCGTCCCCCGCCCGGCTGGGGTGGGGCAGCCGGGCCTCGTGATTGACAGTTGCCATAGAAACAGGCTCGCCCCGTCGCCATTTTGTCAGTTAGCGCTTTTTTTTTTTTTTTTTTTAAAAAAAACCCTCTTCCCGCCTGAATCGTGAGTTTTATTCCCCCCCCCCTCCTCTCCTTCCCACCTCCACCCCGAAAGACGTCCTCACAGAAGAACAGGAAGGAACACCCTCAAAAAACTGTCCCCCGAGGGTCCGGCGGGGACACGCGAGAAGTTCGTCCCGCGCGGGCGGGCGCGGACGAGGACAAGCTTGAGGCGGCGGCAGCAACAGCGGCGGCGCAGCGCCCTGGCGAGGCCGGTTCGCGAGGGAGGGAGGGCGTGAGGGCGGTGGAAGGAGGNGCCGGGGCTCAGGCCGCTGCCGCCGCGCCGCGCCGAGGGGAGGCCGGGCCCTGCCGTTGCCGCCGCCGGGCGCTGCGCAGGTTTGGAACGCGCGCCATTTTGTGAGCGATAGAAAATCCAGCCCGGCCAGGAAGCGCTGCGGATCCGCCCGCCGGGCCGGGCCCCCCCCTCTTCGCCGCCCAGAGAGGAAGGCGCGCAGCGGACAGACCCCGCGGCCGGTGCCCACCGCGACCCGAGCGGCACCGGCACCGCCGCCAGCCGTACGGGCCCGAACGCGGCGGGGCGGCCGGACTGCGGAGCGCACAAGAGGGAGGCGCTGCCGCGCCGGGGCCCCTGGCCGAGGCCAGGGGAAGCGCTCGCTCCTCGCCCTGCCTGCGCCCGCTGCCCGAAGAAGGAGGCCTCAACCGGGAGAAGCCGGGCCGGAGCGCAGGGCCCGCCGTCCCCCACACGGGTAAGTGAGACGCCTCAGCCGGTGGCGGGGAGCTGCGCAGTGGGACGAGCTGGTGCCACCTCCCGGCCCGGCGCGGTCGAGGGGGGAGCAGCGCAAGGGGCAGCTCCGCTGCCATCTTAGAGAGAGGAGATGGGGAGAGCGCAGGGGCCCGCCGAGCTCCGGGCCGGCGCTAGGAGGGCCGGGACCCGGGCCGGGCTTTGGACCTGGCCTTCTTCCCCGCCCTCCCTACCGCCGCCCCCTTCTGGGGCCGACCGGGCACGGCCGGGGGGCAGCGGTGGCGGCCGCGGCCTCTGCGGCCCTTTTCCCCTCGGCGTCCGGCAGAGGTTGTTGCTGCCGGGTTGGGAAGCGGAGCGGCGAGAAGGGCCACGGGACCGGCGATGGAGGGAAGGGGAGCTCGCCTGGATCCTCTGGCTCTTATGCGCAACGCCCTGCGGTGGGCGGGTGCGAGGGCTCGCCCGGCCGGGGAAACAGGGAGAAGGAGGCGAGGAGGGTGTCAGGAGTTGAACCGTCATCTGAGCGGGCACCTGTTGTGGTGGAGGCTTTAGGTGCCCCTGCCTGCACCCGTGTGAGGGACTTGTGTGGTAGGTAGGGAGGTGGGGAAGTTGGAGGGCGATGTAGAAGGATTACCTGTGTGAGATGACTGTCAGCTGGGCGGGGGGTGGGGAAGAGGAGGGAGAAGCAGTTGGGAATGGACACAGGGACACACAAGCACTTCTATATTTTAATAGCTAGGTGCAGCCTTTTAGGAATTTAGCTTTGTGTTGCTGAAGAGATTGGAGTCCTCATCTGATACATAGGGTGTTCCTTCTCTGGAGTGGCATTCGCTCCTGCCATCACAAAAGCAGAAAACACAATTAAAAGTACTGTAATTGGAAATTTCGAAATTAGTGCATTTTTGAATCTCAGTCAGCTTTGAAGTTTTCAGTTTAGTCTGTCCAAAGACTGTGTAGGGTTCTTTGATCATGTGTCTAGATTGCTGCTGTTACTTAGTTCTCCTATTACTCCACAGTCATTGGGGGAAATAAACATTCATTGTTCTTTAAAATTAACAAAGACAGAATATCTGACTACAAAATAAACCAACAAGTATGTTTTTGACAACCTACTGTTTTAACCTGAATGAGAGCGTGCTGTTAACTTTTGCCAGTAGGTATATATATAGTTACACTTACATGGATATAGTATCGTGGGGGGATGTCTAGATAAGTAGAAGTTAACTGCTTGTTTTATTATCGCGTTGGTATTTCATTTTCCTTTCCTTAAGAAAAAGAGTGTAAATTTGAAAAATACATCGATGATGTCTGGTAATAAATTAGCAAACATTTTGTTATTAGTAGTAACTCTGCCTGTAACCAAGCAGGACTGAACTTGTCTCATTGGAATAGTCTGTAGCCCTAAAAAGTTTTAGTAAATGTGTTTCTCTTTTTCTCCACTCTCCCCTCAGCCTCTGTAGGTTGGATATTTTTGGAAAATTAATTATACTTTATAGAGTTAGAATAATAATACTGAAAATAACTCTGAGTATGAGCTAGTATTTGTTAACTGTTGTCTATATATATTGGGTGAACTTGCTATGTGTGTATATATAGACTACTTTTTTAGGCTGTGCTTCATGTTTTTGGCTTATATGCATTATTTAGAACTAAAGTATTATTTGCAATCTAAAGTAGAATGTGTGTGATGTGTTAAATTTACATTTTCTGCTGTGAATTAAAAATTCTGTCAAAGTTTATGAAGCTTATCAAGTTTAATTAATGGTTTCTGAATATTGCTTGAATTAAAGCAAGTGTATCTTGTTCAAAATTGAATAAAGAGTACAGCCTTCTTAAATCAAGAGGGCAATTCCTTCTGTTATTTTATTGTATACATATTTATGTATGACAATAGTTTAATATTGTTTCCAAGCAAATGGTAAGAAAGACAGTTTGTTACATGAGCAGCAATGTTACAGTTTCTGAATCAATACTTGGATGGATTTAGAACTTGTCATTGGAATCCCCTCCCCCATGTTGGACAGTGACGGAGAATCCACAACAAGGATTATTTTACCTCATAGCAGCCAAGAGTTCTCTATTTCAATGTCAATTTATGGATAGTATTCTCTTGTGTAAAATAATGAAGTAGTCATCAGGAATTTATCAATTTTTAAAGTACTTGGGTTTTGTGAAGACTGGAAATTAACGTGTGATGACCATGAATGACTTCTAACAAACTGGTTGATACCTTACACAAAGTAGGAAAACATGACTGGTATCTAGTAAAAATTCAGTGCCTCATCTAAGCTTTTACAATTACATTTGATTAGGACATACTTGCTAACATATATACCACATTTTAAAATCTTAATTCTGATAGGTCTTTGCAAAGAAATGTGTCTGGGTTAACCGTGTTACTAGGTTTTGCCTTAATGGACTTACTGTGAGACTTTTTGTCACTTTGGTTCAAATTGGTTAGTCAATACCTTAACGTAAAGTGAAAAAGTCGCGTTTAGGTTATGCTAACATGTTTGAAACTGTACCACCTGGTCATATGGTAGTATGCAAAAAGACTAGTTAATAAAACACATGAAGAACTGTACCTTTATTTGCTCTGATGGCACTTTGTAGTTTCATCTGAAATTAAATGGGTGGTGATTTGAAGACTAAAACCTCTTCTTACCAAAGAAGCAATTTTGTTGCTATAATTAGATTATCTTTTCAGCATTCATCTTAAAACCTCTTTATTTCAGGTGGTTTTGACCCTGGCTAGGGGACTGTAGGTTGAAAGTTGTTGTTGCAGTTTTTGAGTAAGGGTTGAAGACTGGTATAAGCTTAGTCTTTCTGTGGTAATTTTCAATGCTATTTGGAGAACTACTCTCCAAAGTAAAGTGAAAAACTTTCTGATATCTGTTTTCTGGGAGCACGAGAGACTTGTATAACTTCTGAAATCCTTTTGTAAATAGATCTGTTGTTGTAGAATAGGATTATTTACAGAGAACTGCTGCTTTTGTCTTTGTAACTGAGTACAATACATTATTTGTTAAGTTTACAGTTTCATCTCTTTTTTTTTTTTGTAAGATGTTGATAAACATTTTTTAAATAGTTATGTAACTTTTTTGCTGATCAAGTCTTCTAGGCTTCTTAAAGTCTGATATGTTTTGCAATGGTACTTGTTTTTTTGCTCTAAGACTATTTCAAATAATACAAAAAACCTTTCTGAGCAAACACACCTTTCTTGTAAGCTTCCGTGTGGGGAAAAAAGTAAAGGCAACATTCTGAGAAGGGGAATACTCTCTGTTCCTCACCTTCATGGGTCCTTCAGGAGGAGCATTCTGGGAACTGTAACCTATTGATGGTTTAAAAACAGTGGAGAAACTTTTGATAATTAGAAACAATTGTTACTTCCAGAAAGACATATTCTATATGTAGAGTTATCTAGTACTCGCTCTTTGAGGTGACACAATATACTAATAGAATTGCGGTGACCTAATCATTAGTTGGGTGCAACAGTCTGTAATTGATCTCTATTGGCTATTTCCTTCCCTTATGGGGAAGGTAAAATTCTGTGTTTGATTCTGTTTTATCTAACTGTGATTTAAAAAATAACTGCTTTTGCTAGTACAAATGTATCTCATTACTTCAGAATAGATCTCTACTTCATACTTACCTGGCTTTATTTGGAGTTTAGCTCCATTTCATGATACTCGTATATAAGGGTCTTGCCCATTATCTGTGGGTGCCAAATTACGGCTTTCTTGTCTGAGAGCACAGATTAAAGGAAGGAGCTCCTCTTTGACTAGAAAGCACATAGTGATGAGACAGGCTAAGTCCCATTGTCTTCATAAGGTTTCCTTTCCCCTCTCTTGCTTCCACCCTTTTTTTTTTTTCTTTTCCTTTTTTTACCCCTCTCTTCCCCTCCCCAGTCTCTAAAGGATAGGTGAGTTTTTCCACAGTTAAAAAGGACAGAGATGGAGCGGCTTGATGTCGAAAGTACTGATGTTTTCATATCCTCATTCATTCCAAAATGTCCTGTCCATACGATGCACAGGGAGAATACTCACTGGAGGGCCTGGGAAATGTGGAAGGTAGTTCCTGGTCAGCTCTGCTTATGTCCATACGGTCTGAATACTCTGGAGCCTGTGAAGTCTAGATGGTAGCTATTTCAGTTGCCCTGTGTGAAGACATAATCAGTTTAATTTCAGCTCTGAATGTAGCATTTCTTAAAAGCAGTGAAAACATTTACTAATTAAAATAACATAAGCTAGCAGTTATTTGTAAAAATACTCCTTGCAAGATTGCTGGGGTCTTAGTAGCACTAAATGCCTGAAAGTGAAACTGAGTAAATGAAAGTGAAATTAACTCCATTAAGTGTCAGTTTTGTTTCAGCTGTGAGAAACCAAGCCTTCAACTTATGTGTTACATAAAGTTCCAAAACCTTTTTTTCCTCCCCCCCAGAGGCAAATAAAAGTAGACCATGTTTTGAGTCAGTTAAAACAATAGTTAATAATACATTAATACATCTATGTGTTGAAAAGTTACTTCTTTTTAATAACCGGATGGTGAACTAAGAGAGGAATGGAAGTGTACAAATTGATTTTTGATGGCAGAGTTATTATTTAAAAATATAAGTGAAAAACAGAGTTAATTTTGATGAGCTACTGGGAAAAAATCAAACTAGTAGAATGTCTAGTTGGCACAATCATAGTCAAATACATTTTAGTGATTAAATCGACCTTGCCAGTGAAACTTTTAAATCCCAGTCTCCCCAAAACCTATTGTCCATTGCTTTGTGGCTTCCTGGCTTCAAATGCAGGTAACTAACTAACCTTTCTGTTCATTCAAAATCCTGTTTTCCTATATGTGCTCAAATCTTAAGTTGTGTTCCTGTGAACTGTGTAAATTGCTAATAACTTCTCATTTACTTTGCCAGTGGACCTGTCACTGGGGAGCCAATTGGAGCACAGCACATCCACTTCCTTTGTAGAGGAAATAGTTTTGTGTCCGTGCTGTCAGTGCACTTTTTAAACTGAAGGAAGGGGTAAAAAGAGAAAAAAATATTGTGGGGTAGGGAAGTTAATGTATTAGTACTTCCTCAGTTCTGTATTTTCCTGAACACTATGAATTTCCTTACACTGATCTGTTTCGTCTGTCCACTACAGCTTTTTTCGTACGTATAAATATATAACCATATATATTAATGTTTTTTAAATATAGTTTTAATAGGACGTGTACATTAAATACATATAGGGTATGTGTTTGATTACAGACAAATTATAATACACTCTTGCAAAATCCAATTGATGTTGGAAGCTCAGTAACTTTCCTGAATGATGTCTGATTCTGGCTTCTTTGTTGTTCTTCTTTCTAACTTGTGGATAAGTAGGCATTAAATTAATGGTATGTCAAAAATTGCAAGTTCGTGTTTGAAATATATTGATGTCTTTGTTGATGTTACAAGAAGTGATGGTTGCATAAAGATCTTGGCAGTTTCCCTTTCTGTAGAAGTTACTCATAAAATCTATAAATACTGGGGCATAGTTGTGGACTAACACAGATTAATGTATAGTTTTCACCGTGTTCAGATGTTTGTAAGCTTAGAATTCTTGTACTGTGTTCTTGTATTTAGGGTGACTTTCCTGTCAATGTCACAGTGTGCCTTCAGAAGCTGAGATTTTTATGTCAGGCCCTATGGAGGAAAGTGGGCATTGCTGCAAATGCTGAACTTGATACATGATTGCACGTATCCGTCTGTGTCTTCCCACTGAAATCAGATTTTTGCTGAAGTGAAGTTCTATATATGCTAAGCATACACATGTATGTTACACTGTATCCCAAAATGAAAAGCACTAATAGGTACAGTTCTGAGGAGGGGTCAGGTAACTATGCAGTTACTACAGCTTCATTTTGAATGACCCTTATTTCTCCAAAAACATTTTCTGATGGTTTATTATTCTTAATACACACTGCATTTTACAAGCTTGGTTTCTAAGTGAATTAATGTCTTCTGTGAACTATGTCTGCTAGAGACAGCATCATAAATGATTCATTTATGTTGAAGGCTGAGTGGAAAGAGTATATATGATACTGTGTTATAAACTACAGTTAGTTGAAGGTTGTATTATAAGCACATAGTTAAAAGTTGTTTGGTTTTGCATTGTTCTACTACTTAGAGACCTTGGCTGGGATCTGATTTCCATTTTGTTTTGTACTGTATCACATAAACTAAATACTATTTCTTTCTCCATTTAATCAGGATTTCATGACTTTGAGATGCATACCCCTTAATTCTTAACGTTCTCCTGTGTAGCTTTTTTGTTATGGCATTGTGTAAATGCATACATGTTTGTGGTTTATTTTTAATTCTGGTAAATAAAAAAGGTTGTGAATTATTGTAATTTGATAGTCTGTTGCACAAAAGCTTAATGATAGAAGGTCTAAAATCCAGTAATTTGTAGGTGTGAATGAAAATCATTAATGATATCTGATGTGGTCCCTACCAGAGGGTTTATCTCCTCTCTTTGTAGGATTTGGCGATATTTTCACCTGTGTATTTTATACATTGTGCAGTCATGATTTGCAGTTCATGGTGTCCATGTGAGTCTACTTTCAGTCTTTTTACCCATCAAAACACTCATTTATGTATCTCTGTGGGTTAAATTAACCAGAGTCATGTTCACAGCATGGACACTTTAAAACTTTATGAGCTTAGTTTTGAAACCTTGAGAAATCCAGTTGCACATGTGGAAACAGATTGTTGGAATACAAGTATTTGGCTGTCTTACCTTAGCGGTTAATGATAACACTGACAACTTTTGTTGTCATTCTTAAATCAAGACTGGTTGTGTCATGTGATGGGGACTAGAAACTTATGTAATGCTTTTCTTGTGTCAGGAAGCATTAGAACAGGAGACAATTTCTAAATGTAGATTTGAAGGTAATACCTAGTGTTCCTTTACTTAATTTGCTTACTGCTAGACAATTACAGTAAACCGAAAAACAAGTTTTTGCTAAAGTTTTCCCATTTAATTTCTTACAGAAATTAATAAAGCAAGGAAAACATGTTGCCCAAGTTATATGTGTTGAGTTCTCTGTTTTAAGCACAGTTTAATTTTTTTTTCCCGTCATAATGCAAGGAAATAGCTGTATACATGCATAAAGCAGGTATATCATTCCATTTCTCTGCTAAATGTTCTTAACCAGCATCCAGTTATTTCAAGAAATGAGCAAACAAATTCTACCTATAGTTCACAAGGTTCAAGCATTGTGTTCTGAAATAATTCTCTCTTCTGCGCAATTTATAAAAATGCTACTTCTCAAATGGAGATATTTTAAAATATGTTTGTTTCAGTTAGCTACTCTTCTCATAGAAGTGGAATATAAAAGTAAAATGTAGGTAGTGATACACAGGGACATTCAGCTCTGTATTTTGTATTTGATTGACACTGTCCTGCATGACATCTTTGTCTCTAAATGGGAGAGACATGGATTTGATGGATGGATCACTCAGTGGAGAAGGAATTGGCTGGATAGTCACACTCAGAGAGTTGCGGTCAACAGCTCAATGTCCAAGTGTGGACCAGTGAGAAGTAGCATTCCTCAGGGGTCAGTACTGGGACTGGCACCATTTACATTTTTTGTCAGTGACATGGACAGTGGGACTGAGTGCACCCTTAGCAACTTTGCTGATGATACCAAGCTCTGTGTGGTGTGGTCAACATGCTGGAGGGAAGGGACGCCATCCAGAGCAACCTTGACAGGCTTTAGAGGTGGGCCTGTGCAAACCTCCTGAAGTTCAACGAGGTCCTGCACATGGATGAGGGCAATCCCAAAAGCAAATACAGGCTGGGCAGAGAATGGATTGAGAGCAACCGTGGGGAGAAGGGCTTGGGGGTGTTGGTTGATGAGAAGCTCAATGTGACTTGGCAATGTGTGCTTGAAGCCCAGAAAGCACATGAAGCTCTGCCAGTGTACGCACGTGGCGCTTTGCATTTATATGCATTAGAGATGATCAGTGACCTCTGATCAGTGTGTATCCATGATTTGTGTGCATATAGACTATCNTGTTTTTTTTTTTTTCCCCTCCCTCAGAGACATGTACTGATTGAGATCAGTAAATAATTTTTTTGTGTGTGGAAAAGATTTCCTTGGCCTTAGTTTACATTTGTTTCCCAAAGCCTGTTACAGGAGAAGGAAGACTTAATTGACCTTGCCTATGTCATTCATCATTTTGTATGTCTTNTTTATTTAGTAGCAGAAAAAAATCTCCATAAGCTCTTTAGATGCTTATTAAAAAACATCTTAAGAAACAAATGGGAGTAGTTCATCTCATTAAATATTCTTCTAGTACTGAAAAGTTTGTGTTAGACTTAAATTCAGAGGCGTGAGAGATTTTTTGGGGCAGGGAGGTGTTGTGTGGTGCGTGTTTTGTTTGGTTTTTTTTTTTTTCCTTTCTTTTTTTTTTTTTTTTTACTTCAAAACTATAATCTTAGACCTACATAGCTAAAACAGTATTTCGTCGTACTCTTGGCCTCACTCTTTTTTTTTTGTTAAGGCTTTGAGTCTTGTGGTTCCTACCTAATTTTATTGAAATGCGAGAATATGGAACTATTTCTATAGAAGAGTTTGAATATGGGATGAAGAGTTTAATTTTTAGACTTCAATGCTTGAAAATATTTTCCTTGGTATTTTCTGATATAGGATTCTTTTTATGCTTTATTTTCATTCTCTTTCTCTGGACTAGTACTACTTTAAAAAAAAATCTTTTTTTTTAATCCTTGTATGTTAAAGCAAAGATTTGTCTGCATAAAACAAAACAATCTGAGATCCGTGCTTTAGGGTGAGGTGGAGCCTCAAGATATATTTTTAGCGAGCATACGGTGGGCCCAGAATACAATTTCTGTGTTTGTCATTATGTATATTGTAAAACCTATGAGCTCCTAACTTGACAGTGCCAGTTTATTTATGTATCTGAGGAAACAGGTGTGCATTGTATTCTCTATGTTGTAAGCATGATTTTTCTCCTTATATTTTAATCTTGAGTACCTCTGTAGAGTTGCATTTGACTTTTTTTTAGTTATTTCCATAAAAATTCTCATACTAAGTCAAGCACTCAAACACTGACAAAAAAGGGAAAATAATATCTTGGTTTTGGTGTTCTGAACTATCCTTTATTATGCAGTAAATATAATTTAATTTTTTTTTTTTTTAGGTACAAGTTGCTAATAATGGCACTGTCCAGACCTTAGGCTTAGTCTCATGTTTATGACTTTCTTACAGGTTTGTACACAGATGTAATGTTTATGTATCTGAATCTAGCAAATGCTAACATTCCTTCAGCATCTTGTAGAAGATAAATGTTTTTCAGTGATTAGGATCTAATGTACAGAGAAAACCCTTCACCAAACCTAGAAATGTTTATGTATCTTGCTTATTGTCAGCCTAACCTTAGGCACTGAGTCCCTGTTATTTGGAGTGGGGAGAGGGCTTTCAGAGGTTTTAGGAATTTTGTATAGCAGTTCATGTTGCTTTCCATACACACGGCAGTTTTGCTTTGCTAACAGGAGATAAATACCTTACTAACCTGCTTTTTTGCAAAGGGACTTGGAAGCACAAAAGGTAAAGTGGCTTGCCCAAAGTTCCACAGTGACAATGCCATGGGTGGAGCTGAGGTTAAGGGTTTAGGTGTCTTATGTCTTAATAGCAGGATGATGCTATGTAGTTGCAGCTGCATTTGACTTGAGTTTATATTATGAGTGCTTTGTAACTCAGAGAAGCAGTCTCGTAAGGTTGGAGAGTGACTCAGCATATCCAGATAGAGGGTTGCTCAAGGAACTTAGAATTTGTTTGGAAATTTTGGGGGAATTAGAGTTTGAACTAATTTTTCCCAAAGGGAGTTTGCTTGTCTTGAAAAACAAATTCATTTCTTACTTGTAGTCTGTTTCCGCATTTGATATGCATACCTCCATTTCAGAAAGAACTGATGGAGCATTTCAGTAAATAGTATCATTTATGGTATAGCTGGCACTTAATGTATAGCTTAGTTTTCTGTGTGCTGTCATCCTGATATACATGAGAAGCATCTGTTCAACGAATAAAATAGCATTTGGCTGTGTAGGTAAAAATTGTGTTGCAAGATATATGGAAGAGGCAGAATTGTGTATCAGGCCTGCCTTAAACATTTCTTAACTTAGTCTTTGATTTTATGACATTTATAAAACTTTTTTTTTTTTTTTTTTTTTTCCCCCACATGGAAGGAGAAACAGTCATGTATGGTATTTACCCAGTTTGTAGGATTGGAACATCTCCATCTTACTTGTACAGAAGCTCCCACCTCTCCTACCTGATCTGGCAGGGCTGAGTTCTCAATCTTATGGGTTGGCCACTTGAGAGTGAACAGTTTGGGGAACAGTGGGTTACCTGTGCAAGCGTATGCCTGTTGTTTAAACCACACTTTTGTATGCTTGAGTTTGTCTGGCTTTTATGAGGGGAAGTTGGCTAAATATCTTAAATATGAATCTTCTTCAGTAATATTCTGTGTTCTACTTTCAGCCGATCACACTTGTCACAGAGTCTTGAGACATTGCTCAGTAATAGTGGCAATGAAGGGAAGTAAACTGACAGAAGCTTATGAGTAAAGGTTGAAACTATTCCTCTTCTGCTACTATATGTTCTTAAGTTTTGGGGAAATTTGAGAAGACTTGATTATCTTTTTTTTAATCCAGATCAATTCCATCTTCTAGTATGAGAGAAGATTGTTGGCTGGTACATAATTTCAGTGCTGAGAGAATGCTGAAGGGCAGCACAGCAAATAACGGTATTTTCAGAGGAAAACACAAGCAGCATAGATTTGTCTACCCTAAATAATTTTCTCCTTCCACCCACCCAAATCTGTATATGTTTTTATAGGACTAGTGAAAATTACCTTGCTCCCCCCAAAATGGTAGCTATGCCAAATTTGAAATAATTGATAAAAAAGATGAAAAGCAACAACACTTTGTTTTCATATCTAATTTATGAGGGGAGTGGAACATGCACAAGTATTTAATTTGATGACCTTATATGTGCTTTTTTTACAATGTAAGTATTAGCAAACTGATGTGAAATTCGTACTGCAAGATGTAGAGCCACTGAAGTACTTTGAAGGGAAATGGTTGAAAGAGTCATTCTAAGGCAAAGTGTGCAGCAAGGAGTTCCTTGAAGGCAGTTACAGCTCAAGTAGCTCCCCTTCTCTCCAGATTCTGGCTACTCTCTCCCACCTGCTTTGTGTTGGCACAGCTGTTCGTAAGACCAACCAGCGAATCAGACTTGGAAACTGAGTTGACTGAAATATATAATTTTATATATATAACATTTGGATGTGTGTGAGGGTGGAGAATCAGGTTACTTTTCAGTCAGATCAGTTTCCAGACCTGGTACACTGTGCTGCTGCTCATACATTTGATGAGATAATGGAATGAGTTGTGTGGGTGGACAGGAACAGGGTGCCTAGAAGAGGCAGGAGTTGGTTAACTGGCTCTGATAGCACTGTTACTTAATGGAGAACATCATTCTGAGGAATTTTTGCCACCCCTCCTGTAGTAAATCATTCCCCTGTCAGTGTCTCTCTCTATCTGTCTCTCTCCACCCCCTCCTCCCTGCTCTACCTCTCAGTCTTTTGCTTGCTATCTCAAACTTCTGTGCTTATTCCCTAACAGTCCCACTGACGCTGTCCTGCTCGTGTGCACTTTTAACACGCGCTGCCAGAGTCTTACTCGATAAGTTCTTTCTCCAACTCTCCTGCTTGCTTTCTAACTCTCCTGGTTACTTCTGCATCTCTGCTTTCTTGTACCCTTTTCACTTGTGCTCTCTTCTAGTTCGTCCTCACTCTTGTTTGTTCTTCTTTATGATTTTCTAACTTCTGCTCATGCCCCTTTTATCCCATGTCCTTTCTAGTGCTTGGTCTCTCAAGCACCTCCTTTTTCTCACTTGGTCAGTCTCTTGCTTGCTAAGTGTTTTCTCCTGCTTGTTCTTTCTCACTTGTTGCTTTCTTTTCCCCTCTGTAAGAATAATGCTTTTGAGGGGAAAAAATATCCATGTTTTAAAGACCTCTTAAGAGTCCCGAAGTTTTTAATTTGTCTTCCCCTCCCCACCCCAACATTACCACAAAACAATGCAATATCAGTCTCATGCACTTATGAAAATTTTACTTGAATTCTATATTGCCTTAAGATAGATATGTGCACACAAAATACGTATTTTTCCTGTTTGGACAAACTGAAAGATGAAGTTTCTGAAGTTAATGTTCTAATAAAAGGTATTTTTCAGCTGTTTTTAAAAGATGTGAGTGTAGCTTATTGATACCAGAAGCTAAATAGCAGAGTAAAGGTGCTTAGTTTTCTTGTTTCTGCTATACAAAGAGGCATCAAAAAATATTTCTCTTGATAGTCTGGTTTTAACATAACCACCAGCCAGACCGGTTATGTTAAAAACAATCAAACATCTCTTTTGGAAATTCTGTGCTTGCTTTTCCTCTTTAATAACTGACCAGAGCTTCTGGGATTATGCTGTTGTTTCACTTCCATGTATTCAAATACCTAATATTTTTGTTCAAGTTATTTAAATTTGGTTGATAACTATTTACCTGTTAGTTGGGAAAGCAGACAGGAGTGCTCATTCCTTAGTATCTGAATCCATGTGTTTTAGTATCCATCCATATTTTAATAATCCAAAGTGGTTTCAAACAAAAATGTCGAACATTGGACAACACACTTATTCTTTATGGCAGGAATAAAGCAGTTTCCACCCATCTCCTTTGATTCTTGAAGCCTTTGGGTGGACTGAGGGCAGAAGCACCTTAAGTAGTACCTTCCAAGGCATGCTTTATCCGTGCAAAATGTAATGTATAGGATCTTACATTTTGCATTTTTATATGAGGGCATACTTAAACGTATCACTTTCTGAGCTTGCGGATTCTTGTTTCCTTAGGCCAGCTGCTCTAGGTCAGGTTATGAAGAAGCCTGCTATCAGGATGTACGTGCTAGTAGGGCAAACACTATTCTGAATTACAATAGCTGTCTTTGGAAATGTTCAGTTGGTTCCTTCTTGGTTTGCTAAGTGTTACTCATAAATGCTGTACCTCTTCAGTGACTTGTCAGATCTATTTATTTATTTAATTAGTTAAATCTCATCCATCTCTTCTCCCTTAGGTCTTGATGCGGTCTACTCTTCAGTAAACTTCGTTCATCGTGCTTGTTTTATGTGTGTTTTTTTCTTCCATGGCTAAACACTTTTAGCTTTTGATAAACCGTATGGCACTGCTCAGTTTCTTGTAGGAGTAGTTGAGATTCCTTAGTCAAATAATGGTTTAACTACTTTGATGTTTTGTGCCTGTGTTCTCCCCCCTCCTGTCTTCAGCAATCCATTGCACTTTTCGTAAAGCCTTTTTTTCTGTTTCCCTAACTTGCTTTGAGCTGACTATTCTGCATTTCAGAGATTCCTACTTTGACTGTCTTTGTTGCCCTTCAGGATGTCATCCATCTCCTTGACCCCTTCAGGAACTGAAGGAAGACTGCCCAGTGTTTTCTGGCAGTGTCTGTGGGAGATAAAATCTGTACAGGTTAGATGTCTCTTGCTCTTTCCTAAACACAGAGGCACCATGAAGAATATCTCCATGCTTTCTAGTAATTCCTGTAAATCCAGTATGAAGCTAATCTGAAATATTTTGAATAAAAATCTCTCTGAGCAAAAAAGGGAGAGTAGGCCTCAGCTACTAGATCCATGTGGGGATCCATCTTCCCTCAGATAGATTCAGTGTAGCACCACTGAACTCCATAGAAGTCTTTTTCTTAACCTCTGAAGCTACAACATTTCATTTATGTTCAGTTCAATTGCAGTCTCAAATTAGCAGTGTGGAGTTCAGGCTTGTTTCCAAAGGTGGTGCTTTATTGGTTGGGGGGGGAAAGGCACTGGGAAGAGGGAAGTTCCAGTTTTGAAATTATTAAATGTGGCTTTGCTGCTTCTTACTCTAGGTTGGAAAGAAAGATGTCAGTGTAGTAAGTATACAGTGTTATGAATTGGGACAGGGTTCTGTGTTGTGACCATCTTGATGGCTACGTTGTCATGTTCAGTGTTTTTTTTGTCTTGCACTGGAAAATGGTCTCATGAAGGCCTAGACAGATGGGTCTATTAGGGTACAATTGATCCATTTGGTGCACGCGGTATAAGCTCTTGAGTCTCGCGTTTATTATCTCTTTTGCTCTTCCCCTGTGATTTCATATGTTGCTCTGCTGTTTCAGGTGTGTCTAGAAAAATTATATTCTTCCTAAGCATATCTCTGCTGTGGCATCATCCACAGAGTGTGTCAGATCACACTTATGGTCTTGTTGATCTCTTGTACAAAATGGGAAGAAGAGCAGGTCTATATCAAAAGTTGTCTTCTTGCTGCAATCTTTCTTAAAAAGCACAACACATCATTACATGAAATACACCAGTTCAGTAACATTAGTAGAAAATTAAAGAAAAAAATTCTGCTGGGAAAGTGGCTTTGTTTTGGAGTCTTTGCATCTAGTGAGCTATTCTTGGTAGTGTTTGAGAACATAGGTGGGACGTTGAAGATTTTCTTGCCTTTTGATTTCCTAGATACCTCAGACCTGGATACCTCAGGTGATCTTGAGTACTGTTTAGGGATCTGTAAGGTCAGGATTTAAAAGCCCCCCCCCCCTTTTTTTTTTAGTTTTCTCCGCTTTTATGTCCTTCAACCTGTCTTATTAAAATAATTTTAGGAATGTTTATCAGCAAAAAAAATGCTACAGAAAACCAAACTCCTCTGGTCAGAACTCCAGCAACTTCTCATGCTGGCAGATATACTATTAAATAATCAGGCAGTTGTATAATCCTAGCATGTCCTAGAATTACTTGAATGGATATTTTTTGTAAAAGTTTTACTGCAATGTATGCATCTCGAACAAACAACAAAAAACTTGGAGAACATTGGATTCATCAAGTTTTCGGATGCTAGTATTGGTGAAATTCACATCAATTGTCCCAAAGGTTCAACTTTTTATTTTGGGCTGCATAAAAGTCTAGTTAGACAAAATTAATCTGAGAGGTCTCTGTTAGAGAGAATTTTCCTGGGTTTTTATCTTGATTAGAGATGTCTTTTAGACTTTTTTCTTATAACTGCCATCGGAGAATATTCAAACATGAATTCCATACATCTCCATAGTGACTGAACTCAAAAAGGGATTCAAAACAAAATTATTCAAAGTTGACAGACTAAGCTTGAACTACACATTCAGGACTATAATATAACACAGTTATTTGAAAAAAAAAAAGAAAAGTATCCTGGCTTCTTTAAAACCTTTAGTACATCAATAAAAATGACATTTATTCAAATAATTTGTCATCATCTATGTGTATGAGTAAGCCAGTAAGCAAACCTGAAAAAAGTTGGTTTTCTTTTGGGTCAATTAGTGCTAGAGCAGTGAGGATTGGGAAAGGGAAGAATACAGGTAGAGCAGTCTCCCCCTCCATCCTTTTTTGAAATCTTTTTGTGTGTGTGTGTATGTGTGTAGCAGCAAATGATTAGATTAGCTTAGCAATCATGTGCTACTTCATCCTTAGCCTTAACCTTCTTTTTCTGTTGTCTGAGTGAAAGCAAAGTCTCTCACGTTTTTTGGGGGCTAAAGTGTGGGGGTGTGGGTGTGTGTGTTGGCAGGTATGTATGTGGTCAGTTACTGAGGATAAGCTGACAAAAGGTAACTACTTCTAAATGTGATTGTGAATTTGAACTCTTAGCTATCAAATTCAGATTGAGTAACCTTATGGCAGGGTATCTACAACCTCTTGTTAGATTTATAAAACCTTTTCCCCACCAGAAGGTCTTTGTCTTCTATAGTGGTAAGCAGGAAATAATACAGTTTTAATGGTGATTTGCAATCCATTTCACTTGATGAAATAGCATCATGGTTTCTTGGTCTTTGAAGGCTTTTAAATGATTAGATATTTTTTGTGAGGTCTTCCGTACATTGATGAATGCTTGATGAGGAATTACTGGGTGAAAATCTAAGAGAGTTGGATAGAAGGTCATGTTTGATTATGATATGTTCTGGGCTTAACGGTGTGGGTTTTTTGTCCAGTTTGGTGTGTGTGGTGTTGGTTATTTTTTTCCACACTTAAGCAGAAGAGGCAATGATTCTCTCTGGCAGAACGAGTGTTCTAGGATCTGCAGTGAGCTACCTGTAACCATGGTTTGTAGAGGCATAGAGCTACCATGAATGTTTGATGAAACCTCTATTTATTGTGATAATGCATGTACCCCAGTAAAGCTTTTGCTGGTTGATATGTACTGTGTACTGACTCTTCTTCTTGTTTTCACATGCATTCACATGAGCGTGTGACTTGAATAGGGTGTTTGAATTCTTCTTAGTGGATTATAATACCATTTAAAACTTAGAAAAATTTTGCAGCATGCTACCTCTACTGTAGTATCTTGGTATGTATTGAGATATACCAAGATTTGCTTCAACATCATACTTCATGGCAGGGATGGAGGCTAACAAGATAATAAAACAAGACCTCAGAGTTATAAATCTGAAAAGAAGGTATTTTGACTTCATCACTAGACTATATGAAAATTTACTGAATTTTGTTAATTTATGTCTTTCAATGAGAGTTTTCTAGGTCAGTGGTTCTTTAACCAGGGAATAAGGCCATGGTAAATGAACTACAGATGGAACTAAAAACCATGTTGAATTATGTTAAGTTGAAAAATATTAGGTTAAGATGATTCATATTTTGGTAAAATTTGAGTGACCATCATCTGTATTCTGAGAAATGTTAGTGCTGTAGTTCTGGAATGAATGATGTGAGGAAAATGTGGAGTCATTATTTATTTATGTATTTATTTACTACATTGAAGGAACAAAGAAGGGGAACACTCATTTGTGCATTTTTTGTTGATCTACTTTGGAGATTTTGGAGGCAGCAGCCTAAACTGGATCACAAGAAACTGTCCGCTTTCTCCCTTGGTTAAGCGTACTTGCAGGTTCTCTTCATCGGCATTTTTGCTTTTCCACTTTGGGCTAGCTTAGGAAGATAAGCACAAGAACCTAATGATGTAAGTAAAGGTAGAAACTTCACTGCTTATTTAGATGCCTGAGCTGTTTCATCATGAGGTGGAAGAGTGCCTGGAAGAGGAGCCTCATCTGTGACTTGCTCTTTTCTTGTAAGTAGTAGCCATGAGTTTGGTCAGATTGTGAAGGCATATGCTTGTGGGAAGTTACGTTACGTGGCATAAACTAAGCTGGCATCTTTTTTGGCAAAAAAAAGGCCTGTTAGTCTTTTTGTTCTAGCTTTAAGTTTTTCTTACCATTTGCTGAGCCAGTTCAATTTACTGAGGTGGCGGGAAATGAACCTGACAAAATGTGAACAGTTTTTCGTTGGGTCGTTGAGTTGATTTGTTTTACTGTATATTCAGTGTGACTGCTGAAGCTTTCCAAGAAAGGGGGCACAGCTGTGCACCTGAGAGTTGGGAAAGACAGAGGGACTGCTGCCCTTCCTTGCGGTTCAGGGTGTTCCTCAGATGGAGAGAATCCGATCTCACATTGTTCACTTACAATGAGAATACCTAGATCCCCTGGTTTTTCAGATGTTCTTGGTGACTGTCCTTGTAACCTGTACTATTGTACAAAAAAGAACCAAAGAATTGTGGGACAGAGGGAGAAAAAAGGGAACGTGACTTTCCAATCCAGTGATTAGTGTGCTTGCCTTAAGGAAAGAAGAAGAAGAAACTTTCTGGGATTTAGTTAATGTTTACGCATTTTACAGGAAATAGCTCATGGATAATGTTTTATTTTCTCAGTGGAAAGGTATTATGTGAATTATGGAAATGTAGCACAACCACCAAGATAGGAATGATATGCAAATGAAGTGGAGAGAGTGTGGGAGAGTGTAGATGGAACATGGAATACTTTGTATCAGTGGGATTATATTCTACTCACTCTTTAGTTATTTGTTAAGGGTCTTTAACACTATTTTTTATAGTCAAATTAAGTCAATTTTCAGAAGGACTTAATCTGATAAATCGTTTGTCTTTACATTAGTTAACTCATATGTTGAAATACAAATGCTCCATGATATTTTTTGAAATGAATTTGGGTATATGTAGTAAGTGTTATTAATAAGAAATACATGGTATTTGCCCTTATGCTAGAGGTATCTGTTCTGAACTTTGAAAACAGTGCATTTCCTTAGATTCCTTAAATTGTGATCTCCTAAGATAACAAAAATGTTGTTCCCTATGTGATTGCTGCAGTAATCCAAAATATAACTATTTTTGCTTTAGAATTCAGATTGTTCTTCTACTCTTACTGGTGAACCTGAGCCTGAATTAGGACTTAAAGCATATTGTGGAAGTCTATGTATTTCCTTAGGCTGGGACATTGAGCTGAATAGTAAGGATGCTGGATTTTACTGTGGTGAAAAGTCTTTTTTTATTCATTTTGCTTTCCAACATCAGAGAAGTTTGTAGTTGGCATGCCTGATTAAATTCATTTCTTCAAATTTATTTATGTAGACTATTATGACAGACACAGGCTATATATAGAAAAGACTGTAAACATTTCGCTTGTGTTCTTGAAGCAGAGGTGGGGTCTGTTACTATTGATATCAAACCAGATGATAGCTGTGGTCTTCAAGGTGCTCTGTGTCAGTTTGGTGAGAACTGTTGGAAGTATTTTAGCTAGTTTCCTCTTTACTTCTGTTGTACTGTATTCTTAGTCCATACAGCAAACTTTATTAGAGGTAGCTAAAATCTGTGAGCTCTCTCTAGTTTTGTCTTTCTGTGGACAAATGTGGTCTTTACATAGTGAGCTTTTTAGGTGAGGATCAGTGTTCACTGTGTCATGCAATGCCCAATGCGATGAGGTTATCCTTCCATGAGCAGAATGCCCCTCAGCACAGTCCTTGAGTGTGGCTGTCTCACTTCCAGTGTCAGTTTTGGAACTCCTGGCCCTTACCTAGGAACTGGGAGTTTCAATGGTCCAGAACATCAGAAACTGCACGAAAGTGCAAATAAAGTTCTTTGAGATCGAGTTGTGTTATGCAGAATAGAAATGAATTAGCTGTATGCATGCACTAAAAAGAACGGTGAGGTTCTTATTTACTGTGCAGATTTTTAAGCTGAAAGTCAGACTAGGGCCCTGGAGCTGTGTAGAGTCAGCAGAAAACTGATCAAAAAGGTGAGTATTTTACATCATGCTAAATTGCAAAACTGACTTGGCAAGACTGGGGCAGGTGCCAGACATGGTTCAAGAGATGGGCCTGCACTGAGTGGTTGAGGGCAAGGAGGGGTGTGGGTAGGAACACAGCAGCCAAATCTAAATCAGCCTTGGATTTGGGGGAACTGCAGCCTCATAATTCTTATTTTAATTAAATAACTCAGTTGTTTCACCGTCAGTTTTGGATGCGTGTGGTTGTCCTGGAGCTTGAACTAGACAACTGTCAATTTTCAGAGCTATTGAACTTCATATGAACTGCTATTTGACAGCATGTTGAATAAGATTTTTAAACATGGTGTTTCTGTACTGACAACGTCTGGTGAAAGCTGGAGCATAGTTTTTGCCTTCCAAGTTAAAAAGAGCTAGAAGAGCAGTTGTGTTATATGTAGTTTTGGAAACAAGGAGCTCCTCCTCTTTAAATTACTTTTACCGGCTCTTTCCCATCTGTGAGTTTAGAGTCCCGGTTACTTTGACAGTATCCCAAAATCCTGGAAGTAATCTTAAAATTCCCTTCAAGCACCTTTTAGCGTCGATAGATCTAATTAAAAGGCAAATCTGAGTTCTGTAAACAAACTTAAGTTGTGGTTATGTCCCCTTTTACTGGACTTGCATGGTTATTCCATACTCCATTTTAGTATTATGCTTGGGATACATAGGAAAAGAGAAATAATGCCTGGGGACTTTGAGTTATGCAAATAGAGGAGAAGGATATCCATCCACTTTGAAGTGTGTGTATGGAGTTACTTTTAGGAATAGTCATTTGTGAGCCAACACTGCCTTGTTTGCTGCCGTCAACCTGCTAAATCAGTTTTTTCCCCTTACCTTTTTGGAGGGGCAGTGTGTACCCTATTTCTGAAGTACTGCATTTGACTAATATAAATGCAAAGCTTGTGAACTTGGCCTGCATAAAAATCATGACCTCATGATAAGACAGACTGTGTCCACTCTATTTCCCTGAGAGAAAAAACCTTAGGGCTGAGGCCATCCTCCATGGTAGGTTTCTTAAATGATTGTGCTCTAGATATAGTAATTTTAACTTTTTTTTTCCTAGTGACTGATGAGTTAACCATCAGAATGATGTGGTGGCTGAAGTCTTGTTCGAAAGACTTATGATTTGGCTAGCTCATTGCTTTTTTTTTTTTTTTAAGAAAAGATTTACATGAATTCTGCAGGATTTCTAGGATGATAAGCTGTAGAGGAACTTTTTACAAGGGCATGTATTGATAAGTCAAGGGGTAATGGCTTTAAACTGGGATAGTGTAGATTTAGTTTACATGTAAGGAAGGAATTCTTCACCATGAGGGTGGTGAGGCACTTGAACAGGCTGCCCAGAGAAGCTGTGGATGCCCCATCCCTGGAAGTGTTCAAGGTCAGGCTGGATGGGGCTTGGAGCAACCTGGTCTAGTGGAAGGTGTCCCTGCCCATGGCGGGGGGGTTGGAACTAAATGGTCTTTAAGGTTCCTTCCAACCCAAACCATTCTGTGATTATATGATTTGTAACTGAATAAATATCTTCCTTTTTCTGCTCGTTTTAGATGCAGTGGCTCAGAAACATCTCTGAACAAGTGTCCCCAGAAAAACCCATCTAAGTGGGTGAAGTCTGATAGATGCATTAAGGAAAATTCTGATGTTTAAGAACTAAATATTTTCATAGTAGAAGTAGACAAGTTTCAGCTTTTTAGCCTAAACTGAAGCTTGGGCAGTTAAATCTGATATATCACATTGAAGTGGAAAGGATATAATCAGTACTTCTCCATTATCACTTTTCATATTGGGGGTATACCTGCTTTGGCAGAAGGTGTAGGTATTTGTGGGGTGAAGTCTGGTTTAGAGACCCAAGCATATGGTTAATGTATGGCCAGAGAGTACCTGGCTATGTGAATGCCTATCCAGTCTAAATCTCCTGAATAATGAAAGGCGAAGGTAGCTTGTGGCATTGCATTTGTCAATGGGAGCTGTCATATGGGAGTCAATTAAACAACTGTTAGTCCATGGTGTGTTTGAAAAGCTTAAAATATTTTAAAAGGCACAGAAACCAATGTATGGCTGAAACAAGCTACTTACCCTAAGTATTATAAATAAGCACCATCTATTTACAGAGCTAGTGGGCAGTTTACAGGTGTGTGTGTTTTATTGTGTTATTTGGTAGTTTTGGTTTTGGTGTGCTTTTTGGGGTTTTGGTTTGTTTGTTGTTTTTTTTTGGTTTGGTTGTGGTTTTTTTGTTTTTGTTTTGTTTTTTTTTGGTGTGTGTGTTTGGTTTGTTGTTTTTTTGTTTTGGTTTTGGTTTTTTTTGAAGACTATAGGTGTGCATGTGTCCGTGTATTAAAATATTTTGGAAGTCTTCAAGATGAAAGGTACTGCTGTATCAAGGCAACAAATATCTAGGATGATATAAATGTACTTGAAATATGTAACTTAAGACGGTCTTTGAAAGTAACGTTGGAACTATCTGCTGCTAAAGTCGGAATGGAGAAGTGGTCTTATTTCATTTAGACATATGATAGCAGCTTGGCAGATCGTTTCCCGGGAATCTATATGAGTATTTTTGTAACGGGGTTTGTTGTGGTCTGAGTAAGATTTTACATTCTCTCTGTTTTTGATCAATTATGTTACAGTAATGTTTACTGAAACATGATGATAACCTGTGAGTGTATTAATTTCTGGTTCCTGTTACATGTACATTGCAGCATCATATGGAATTTGTCATGTTTCAGGGCAGAATTAAAAGCAGAAAAGAAAAAGCACACATGTAAATCAAGGGAACAGTAATGATGTCAAAACCCTGTAACATCTGAATTTGATAAGGATGAGTCACTTAGAAAGCCAAAGTCTCTTGAATGTATAGTGATATTTTGTTTAAAACCCTGGTAGCTGTAAAAATACTATACCATTCAAATGCCCATTTTATTTTCTTCCATTTCTTGGATTTTTTTTTTTTCTTCTGTATTTTAGTAGCTGTTTTAGGAAACTTTTGGACAGAAACTCTTGTCTTTGCCTGTTAAAAAACAAGATTTTATGTTTTCATCAGTATAAAGACATTGCAGTTAAAATAGTCTGTATTTGCAGGGAAGAAACAACCGCCCTTACCTCCCATATGTAGGTAGTGTGCATGTGTGTATGTATATACGTATGTATAATGTGGGTTTGAGCTCTTGCAGTTTTTGAGAGGTAAAAGCATTTCAGTACATGTTGCTTGTCTGGAGAGTGCTACAAGTGCTCTCCCAGCTCTAGTCTATGATTAAAAAGTTGAAGTATCTGCATCTGAGTACTGTCTCTTGCCAGGTCTGTTTTGTAAATAGAGAGTACAACAAAAAATGGAAGTAGTAGTTAATGACCACTAAATTGGAAGACTAGTAAGCTGTAGTAGTAAGATTGTAGTAAAGACCTGTAAATTAAGCGATGTTTGACCACTTTTCGTGGAAATTTTAGGCGTTTCTTTAATTCTTTGCTTGCTTTATGGCTGGAAAAAAGAAGTAGGAAGGTTATAGTCTCTTGAGACTTTTTAGATCTAAAGTTCTAAACTGATGAATGCAAATACATAATGGCATATGTTTTGCCTTGCATTTTAAAAGTTTTTTGCAACCACAAGGAACAGAAACAGTTTCTGTAAATGAGATGATCAGTCTTTTTGAGGACATCTATAGAAAATCTCAGCTCTGAAAAGCATTTTGCAACTATGAGAGCAATTACTGTGGATAAACAAGTTTACAGCCCTCATGGATATTTTACTTTGAAATATGCCTCTATTTGCATGCTACAGTTTAGCTGATGTTTTACATAGTAACTAAAATGGTTCTGTTTATTTAAAAAATAAGTAGTTGCTTATCAGATGTCACCTTTGAAGGAAGTTATAGGTAGGGTGCATGTGTTAACCTGAAAAAAATAATTAGATTGTTACATACATCGGTTTTCGTAAGATGACATAAATAATTTAAAAATATCTGGATTTTGTAAATATCCTTCCCTTTCCTGGAATTCTGTTGTCTTCATGCTTATGTGACTTTGAGATGGAATTCTTTTCAAAGACCATGTAAATGGGACTCCTTTTTGGATGGAGGAGGGGAATGTAAATATAATACAGTGATGTGACTTTGCTAAAACGTAACCTCATTTGTTTTGCTTAACACTATTAAGTGGATGGAAAAAATCACCATTCCTCCTTCTAATTTGTGGGTCCTTATATGGTCAGTATACTGAAAATTAATTTAAGTTTGTGCTTCTAAAATTAATATTTTTAGTCAGTGAGTAATAAAAGAAGCATATGCAAATTATCTAAAAAATCTCAAGTATTTGAACTTTTAGCATAAGTGTGGGGCTTTTTTCTCTCTATTTTTTTCCTCTCCTAAATGGTGTCAGTTTAATTCTTCCTAAAACCGTAGGTTTTATTCTGGGGTTCACGTGAACAAATAAAGATTTAAAAAACAAATCCTGGGTTCTCTGCGTGTATGGGTCAAGTATAAGTTTTACACTGTTCAGTTCCTTCATATACAAGGAAAGCAGTTACCTTTTTTAGAAGTTATGCATTTCTTTTCATAAAAAGGATAGGTTTAAAAATTTTCATGTTATAAATCAGATATTTCAGAGATTTAGATTGCACTGTGAAGTATTACTGAGTTAATACTGATGTGACACCGTTGTAGGTCCTTTTGTGATAAAATTAGGTGCACTTTGATGTTTAGTATTTTCACACCAATACTGGCCAAATAAGCTCCTTTTTATCCCAGCTGTTTGCTCCTGCTGCTGTGCATCTGTAGAGGACCAGATTAGAGGACTGATACAGGATTAAAAACAGTCTTTTTTTTCTTTCCTGCTCCCCATTTTTCCACCTGGGTCAGTTCTCCAGTGCAGTTTGCTGAGTGACACTGGAAGAGTAGCACTGTCTCAGCCAAGCAGGTTACAGTGGAAAGGATACAGGCTGCTTAAGTGGTACTGCTGCTGAAAAGAAACTCTTGCCCTACCACAACTGTACTTCTGCCTTTGCCAGATTTGAATTTGAGTGAGAAGCTTTGATTTCAGTAAAGGTGCTTGTAGATACTTTCACACTTAAAAGATGGGTTCTTGCATCACATGTTGTAAATTTAGCATGAGTGAAACTAGTCATTCACAATATATTCTTTTTAGAGGAAGTAGTGCTTTTTGAAACACTAAAAATAATTTTACAGTCTACAAGAAAAATTGATAGTGTGTTTTGTTTTAGATCCAATTGTTTCATAAGCATCTCACAAATATTGATCTAGAAACTAGCATAATATTCTAGTTTAGCAGTGTGAATTTAAAACTCATTGGGAGTACAAAGTATAATACAAGCTCTTGGGATGAATGATGTATTGGTGAAGTCTAGTATAAACTCAATTTTTATAGTTGTTGTCTTTTCACCCTAACTTGAAGTCCAGTGATGTATGAAAATATCCTCTTCCCAAAATTTCGACGTTGCTTTTCTTAAGCATGGGGTAGACTGACATATGAAGGTGACTATGCTCATAGTTCTGTTGAATACACAAACTAAACTGAAGAGACTTAATTTGATTTTAAAAAATAATATATGAATTTTAAAACCTAATCATAGTTTTAATGTACTTACTATTTCAGTGACATTTAGCTAATAGTTTTTCCATACTACCAAGGTGCTTAAACCTGGGGACAGGGATCTGTGACTTCCTTGGGAACATGTTAAATGTGATACTGATTATTAATTACTTGGGTTTTGTTTAGTATTCGGTATATTGATTATCAGGTATAGAAACATACAGGTCTGTAAAAGTGGACAGATATATTAGGTTTTCATGATGAAGCCATGTCTGCTTTTAATTTTGTGTGTGTTTTTGTGAGTGAAGCTGAGATGTACTGAGTTCTGCTTTGTACACTGGATATATGAAGTAGTCTGATTTTTTTTTTTTTCTTTGTGAATTATTTCCTATATATAACATCATATCTGTTGGTCCCAAGTAGAACAGAAGCAGTAAATAACATGTGTGTCTGTGTTTGCTTTGCAGATGTATGTTAATTTATACATCTAAATACATGGGATTTTACCTAGTAAAAGACACTTTATGTGCTAGGTGCTGTAAAAACAATGATTTTGGAATTCCTCAATTGTGTCTCTTTGAGAACTAGTGCTACAAGTTGACAGTTGCTAGCACTTGAAGGGATTGATTGATTGATTGATTTTAAATTCCAGTAGTATTGGGTGTACTTCACATTTTACTATGCAGTATTTAAAATTACGCACCCAGTCTGGTGTATTTGGTGAATCTTTTGCCCTGTATGTTTTATGTCAAGCAACACTATTGGTTGTCTGTGTGTAGTTTCAAGAGTAGGCTGTTGAGATGCAGAATAACAACAGTTAAGAAATTGCTATTGCATAGATTTATGTAGGTCTTGATCCGTTATATTCCATTATGTTATTAATCTCAATTTTATGGTGTATACTTGAGGATAATTTTCCTAGTAAATAAATAAATATTTTTGCTTCTAAGCAAGTATTTATATTTTATGTTGCTAGCAACAGGCCTGCCTGCATCTACCGAAGGTCAGTGACCTGAATTATGTTCATCTCCGACAACAGTGTGTGTAGTCATGAGATATGCAGAGATTTCTCTGGTGCTTTATAAATATGACTTGAGAAATGACAAAATAACCTTTTTTACAGAGGAAAACCTTCCAGAACTTTGTTTGGTTTAGTTTGCAGTTTTTTTCAATTTTTTTACTAAAGGTGCCATATTGAATCTTCTAATACAGTGATGCTGAATAAGGAAAATCTACATACAAAGCATTTCAATTAGTAAAATGTAAAAAGTAAAACCTTCCCTGTCAGACTTTTCTTATAATTCAAGCTCTCAGGTGTGCTGTTGTTGATATTCTTAAAATTCTTATTTAAATTTCTCATGGAAATAATTCTTCATATATATTTACATTAAGGCAAAATCATAGTGAAAATGTGGCCTTTCTTTAAAGATGTTCATGATAGTTGCCTTTAACATGTCGCAAACTTGCATTGGGTAGAATTAGGTAGAATTTTTTAACTCTATATGCTTTAAATTAACATCTATTAAATATGCAGCATATGACTTACATTCTTAAGTTTATGGAATTTAAAAATAATCAGTCTTGCTGCTCTGGTGCATCCGGATATAGCTGAGCTGACTTCCTACTGTGCTCATACATAACAAAATTGTCCCCATTTGCAAAAACTCATGGTCTGATTGATATCCAGGCAAACACAAAACAAAGAAATGGAGGATGATGATGAAACTTCTTCACAGAGATGTTAGTAATGGTTTTGGCACTTTAACTTTTAGGTTTTTAGAAGAATGATTGCTCTGAAACCAACTTTGATTTACAGTGAAACTATTTACGTAAGTTGGGTATTGAGTGTTTTGAAGGAAGTAGAGGGTGCTCTTAAGGAATACAGTGGAATAAAACATTAGTGTTCAAAGAGGCTAACAGGCAAGCTAGGCTTATGGTGTAAAGAACAGTCAGAGACATGTGAAAGCTTTATGTTTTTCACAGTCACCATCTTTATAATATGGTAGAATATAGCCTAGAATAAAATGTGCTCAGCATCTTTGGCCTATTTAGCTAAACATTCTGTAGTAAAGCTGAAATCTACACTTGAAATTATTAATGAATGTGGAGTGGCTTTGGATAGGTAATCCCATTATCTGTATTTTGAGGAGATCAGAGGAGCATTGTGTGGGTAGGAGAGATGAAGAGCAGAAAGCAACAGTAATTAAAACAGGAAATAAAAGCATGAAGTAAAGTTTTAGCATTGAAGCTTTGTACACAGTTGATCACAGTTGATCTCTATAGAACTGCTCTCTCTGTTTAAATGAAAGACTTCAGCTTTTATTCCCTTTTTTTTTTCCTATACCACTTTCAATAATTTGCTTTTCAACACTTTTCTTGTCGCCTCTTTCTCCCTCTATTTCCAATTAACTTCTGTTCTGTATCAGTAAGTAGACCAAACTGGGTTCTTGAAGCCCACTAAATGTTACTACTGAGGGGATTCTTCAAGTAATGATCTTACAGACTGTGTGATGAGTGGAATTTGTTCTTACTTCCTCTTGTCATTAATTCATTATCTAAATCAGGAAGCCCTTGTACAGGGTGTGTAAAAGACCTTTTGGTTTTAAGAACTTAGCAATGCAGAGGCACCACAGAAGACACTCAGTTACTGAGTTTAATGTGTTGCTCCTGCAGCTATTGTATGTGATTTGGTTATATCTATTAAAAATAAAAGTTTAAATGTTACCCTTTTATGTTGTGTGTCTGTGATACTGTTAGCATCATAGTAACTCATTGTTTTTTCCTTCTCTGCTAATTTTTTAAAATTACTTTTTGTGTTGTGGATCCCTTCTTAGAATACAGTGCTACAATAGACACCTGCCTTGCCACTCCAGGTCTTCATTGCATGCTAGTTGTCCAGTTCTTCAGAATGTGATAATTGCTGGAGAGTTGTAAGGAGCATGAAGAAACGCTTTGGTTTGTAATGGGATATTTTTTGCTGGTTAGCTATGAAGTGGAGGGATGTATTGGTTCCCTGTTAATAAACTGTTAATGACTTTATAGGTACATCAGCAACTCTTCCTTATTGCCAGTAGCTCTAACGTCATCTTCTAAATTCTAAAATAATTCAAGTCTGTGTGTATTACCTTCCTAGTTTGGTTTCCCATTTCTTATACTTTTGTAACTTTGCAAGTTAAATGCTTTTTCAGAGTTAGTGTTATAAGTGATCTCAAAATATTCTAAATTAATTTCCAATCAGCAAAAGACATAACTTCCCATATGTATGAAGTTGCTTTACTGCTTTTACAAAATCAGCAGGGCGATTTCAAGTTCTGTAGCTCTAACTTGGTAGTCTCTGTGTTTATTGGATAGTATGTTCTTATCAATGGGTTTCCTTCTCTTACGGTTTGGAATAGCGGTGGCAGTCTGTTGCCCATTACAGTTCTGTATGTTGCTGGCATTGCAGTCAGTTTGATACAACGTTAGGCTGCTGTAAAGTGCTAGGGATGTGCTCATGTGCTGCTTTTGGAGCTTACCATTCCCATTGTAGAACTAGCAGAAGACAATGTATGAGTGCTCTACGGTCTATTTCAGCTGAAATTCAGCTAGCTGTGCTCAAACTATGTTTGCTGATAGTTTGAACTAAGCTGGCTTAGTATTTAAACTGGCATTGTATTGATGCAAATAGAAAGTGATCCTTGCTGTATTTGAGCTACAAGGTGGTAAAGACAAAAGCATAATGCATTCAGTACTTGCAGCTCCTACTGGAAGAGTCTTTCTATAATCTTGGTGTCCATAGATACTGTAATTTTAAAAAATAATTTAAAAAGAAAGTCTTGGCTGGAGAGGGCTTTCAAAAATGGGACTATAGCTCTGTAGTCTTAAGACACCCATGTAGGCTGGAGATACCTGGTGCTCCAGGACTTCTTTTATTTGTTTGTTTAAATGCAGACACTATTTAGTGTAAAGAAGAGTTTGCTCTTCCTTCCTTTTTTCTTCTTGAATACAAGTCACTGCCACTGCTGAGTTTGGTGGCACGAAGCTCAGTGCAGGAACTGCTTCTGTGTGATATATGTATACACTTAGCATACATACCAGAGCGAATCTTTTATACAAATTGAAGCAATTTAGGCGTGAGAGTGCGTAGTTTGTAAGATCTTGTGTAACCTTAGGCAATACTCATAGGCCTTGCCAAGTTCATGGCTCCTGTGAATGTGGCAGTGACATTCGAGCTCTCTGTGGAACTTCAGTAGTGAAAAACTAAGGCTGTTGATTTCATTATGTTTGTGTTTGCGCCTCCATCTCTTGGAGGCATGACGGCAAGGATTCACCTATTCACAAAATAACAATAGAACTGATGCAACATATGCTCCTACATGTATCAAAAAAGTAATTCTTCCTTATCTTCCCACCACCCCGTTTTCTCTGTGTGTGTGTGCGTGTGTGTGTGTGTGCGTGTCACCTTTTGGTGACACAAGGAAGAAGCCAGTGCGGTGGCAGAAAAGCTAACTGGGCTTAGGGTGTTTGTAGTGTTTGAACAGTCGTTGTTGATGAAGAAATTGAGTGAACTGCAATGTTTTCTGCTTGTATTGCAGTACCTAAGTGCATTGTAGGCTAGACATGCTTTCTTGGAGCTACATATATCAGGAGGTCTTTAAATAGTAGTAATCTAGACTCTACAGTTTAAGCTGTGAGGCAATTTGCAGAGGTTCTCTAAAATTCTCAGTAATTTTTAAGTGGTTTTGATATTTTCATAGATTGTAGAGTACAAATGATATTTTGTTGGAGAACAAGTGAAAAATACTTTGACTGGGGGTTGGTTAGTTGTTTTGTATGTTTTGGTCTTGTTTGTATTTTTTTTTTTTTTTAATCGTCCCACCCTTCTTTTCAACTTTTAGAGATTTCTTCCTAGAAACTCAGATCTTTGTATTTCTTTGTCTTGTGAAAAGCTGTAATTTTATTTTTTCTGACAATACTTTAATTTGGTGTAAGGTGAACCTAATTCAATTTCATGTGAGATATGAGGAAAAATGGACTTGTACATTTATGGATTTATGCATATTTATAGTTCTATAGTCTGTTGATTTGGTAAAATCCCACAGAAGTTCAGTCTTGTTTTATAAATATTGTCCTGAGTTTCTGTAAAAATCCACATACTTCAGGGCTTTGCGAAGATGGTTAACCATCGATAATTTCACTTTTGCAGGTTTGAAAAGAGCTTTTTTTGGATGACCTTAATTTTCAGAGCTATTCACTGGCAAGTTGAAATTTAAATTAATCCCTGAAATTTTGACACTTAGATAATTTCTTTCTAACAATAGATGTCAGTGGAAGGTAGACTTTGGAATGTCTGTCTCTACTCTTACTGTTGGAAACCTGTTTTCTGTTTGAGCTTCCTTGATTTAGCTCTGTGGTTATACCTGAGAGCGAGGGTTGAACTGAGCACTGTGTGAATCTAGTAGAATGGGTGTTTACAATTTTTTTGCTATCTTATTAATTTGTATTTCCATTGACTTCTTTTTTTTCTTCATTTTGCAGTGTCGTTTGCTGCCGGACTCCCCCTGTCCCCCACATCCCTGCAGGATGATATGAGACTTGAAAGAAGACGATGCATACAGGTGATCTTACTTTCAAGGGCTTTTACAAAGGAAAATCTTTTATGTTCTTGATCTACTTTTTGTTTGTATTCGATTCTCTTTACCCCCAAAACTATGTTGTTCCAACCTTAGTAGAATATTTAAGAACATGTGGAATTCTGAAATCTTTCTTTGCCCTTTGAAACTCTTTTGCAGCTGTCCAGGAAGAAAATGGTTTCCCTGAATGGAAGTACTGTTTCCAGAGTTTTATGCAAAAAAAAAAGGGGGGGTTACTTTTAAATGTGCTAACTAAATGTACTGCTTTTAGTCTTGTCTTGTTTGTTACCACCTCCTTTTAATGGCCCCACTTGCCAACAGATATGTCACCTGTTTCATGATGTACTATTTCAATAATTCATTAACTTTCTTTTAAAGAAATGTTATAGAACCATCTGAAAAAGAGCATAACAAATTAATAGCTCAGAGTTCATTATGCCTTATCACATGCTTATGTCCAGTTACTGAAAGAGTTCTCAAGAACTGAGGACAGGATCTTTGAACACCTTTGAAAGTCACTAGCCATTCATAAAATTGATGTTTTAGGAAGTTCTTCCATCTTTTGCTAATCAAAATACTGCAAGTGCCAAGTGCATTTGCAGATTAAATAGCTTACTTTTAGTGATACTGTTTTGGTGGAAATATGGTTAATATTTTGACATGAAAAAACATGATCAGCAGTAGTAGAATAAAATTTTGGTTGTACAGGAGGATTGGTGTAGTTCTTTATGCCCTTATTTACGCAATGAACAGTTCCGTGACTTGGATTTTGAGGCCTATTATAGTGAAGTACACATAAGACAGACCTTTCGTTTCCTTGTTCAGCTTCAAAACCCCTGAATCCTTGGGGCCGGAAAAAAAGCAAGATAGATTTACGTACACATGCAGATCATCTCCTGATTGACAGTTTTCAGTTGCATCAGCTGTTCATGCATAAACAGCTTTAGAGGGTATATTTACATGGAGTATGTTGGATTAAGGCCAAGATGCTGTAAGTGGATATTACATTCTGTGAAAACTAAACATTCGTTCGTTTCAGTTGAATGTTTGTAAGTTGTATGCTGATAGCTCAAGTAAAACTGGGTCCAAATAATTCTAAAATTAGGTGGGGCAAAGAAGAGAAGGAGGAAAAAATACTCCAAATGGATATTTCATTTGTTTTAAATATAGAAATCTAGAGGAATAGCGTATAAAGTCTCAAAATTGAATCTTTTGGTGTACAGGCAAATTTGTGGAGCTCTGTCTAGTAGTCAGTCATTTGTTTGTTGTGGTGTAGATTGAAATGTAGCCTAACTTAAATATTGAGAAAATGTTTTGAAAGCTTTGAAAGTATTCATCCCATAACTGAAAGGAGAGATAATATTATGAAATAGTACCTTATGTATCTTAGACTGTTTAAGAAAATTACAAACTCATTAATCTGATTTAAAACTTAAGCACTTTCAGTTTTGGTCACAATTCTGATGATGTTGAGCTTGTAGAATTATGATCTTAAAGAATAGGAAAGTATACCAGATTTTGAATTTTAAGTAGTAACTCCACCTTCTAAAGCCCAAATTCTTTATGGAGAAGTCCCATGATAAATACAGAATGAAAACCAGTGGTATCTTGACAAAGACTTTCAGACTTTTGCGTATCATTAAGTTGGAAATTAGACAAGTAAGATTTAGTTGCAGTTTTCTGTTTATTAGGAGAGCCAATATTAGTATGCTGAGGTTCTGAGAATAAACATGATTTGCATGCCTGAAAATGAAAATATGTACTGTAATTGTTTTGTAATACAGTAACAGCAAGAGTCACATGATGACTCTGCTGATACCTTTCTCAAGTTCGAAGTAGCTGGTGAGAGCTCAGGCCAGAAATTGAAAGTTTTTGTGGTTATTGAGGATGGTTCTTTTGCATTTTCAACAGTACTTGGCTTCTGAGGGTGACTGATGAGAGATGCCTGATAATGTCTGAGCTACCTTTGGCTAAAGGATGAAAGCTTCTGTAGGGTAAATAAATTCTTTGTCAGAATGGGTATCACTTCATTTCACTGGAAAATTAAACCCCTAAAATTAACCACAGCATAAAAAGGGGAAACAATCCTCTTAAGGAAGAGGATTTTTTTCACTTTTTCTGTCTTGGAATACTTGACTTTTAGATCACCGCTTAAGCTGAAAACACAGAAAAGTATTAAAGTCCACTGCTTTGGTGGTGCTGTAGAATCTCTTTTTGCAATTTGACTAATNAGATCACCGCTTAAGCTGAAAACACAGAAAAGTATTAAGGTCCACTGCTTTAAAAGAAAAAAAAGTGAAAACATGAAGAAATGGTGCTGTGGAATCTCTTTTTGCAATTCGACTAACCAGGAAAATAAATTTTGCAGCATGTCTGACTTTTCTTTTTGCCTTGTTCTTAGCACCCAGTATAGGTAGGACACATAAAGAAGGGCATTTTAAGATACTGTTTATAGGACTGAAAGGTTCTCAGTAATTACTTTTTGTCGATCTTGTTAACTTATAGATTTTATAGGCTCTACACTGCTTTGCTGTGAAACACTGCAAAAAGCAAAGCTGGGGGTTCAGCTCATTACAGGAAAAGCTGAATTTATATTTCAGACATGCTTGTGCATTACAAATGCATGTTGTGATAACAGAGTTAATGCCTTAGAATTTGGTTGTGATTAAAAAAAATATTTTCACAATGTGACTTTTTCTCTTCTTGGTACTTTGAAAGTCAATCTTTCCAGGACATTTTGTGAAAGGAAGGAACCATGAGTGCCACCACTATTGCTGCCATTATGGTTGTAATTATTATACTGATAATCACACTATCAAGTGTTTACTTTTTGTGGTGTAATAGCATCAAATTTGGGATTGTGTTTTGTTTTTACAAGCAAGGATTCATCTTTTACTTAAAAGTTCATGTTTTCAAAGTGGTTGCTGCATCTTGTCCTGCACCTGTTAAGCAGAGTATAACTGTTTGTGGTTGGTTGGTTGGTTAGTACTTTTTTCTTCCTGTTCATGAAGGCTAACTTATGGATGGATTTTTGTACCAAAGAAATTTCTGGTTTCGGCTTTGATTTTTCTAGTTAGCTGCAGCCTAGGAACATGTAACTAAAAATAATTAGTTGTCTTATCTTTAAGCTTTTGAAGAGCTTAAAGCTTTGTGTGTTTTCTTAACCCTTGTAAGAAAAGGTTTCAAATCTCAGTTGAGAGTATAAAGGACTGGTATAGGTCCACTAAACCAAAAGTACAAGTTCCAGAAGGATCCATTCCTTAACGTCACATACTGATTCTCTGAGAGGAGATTAACTGGTAATAGTTATTGTCAAAGTATTGTTATTGAAAGCAGAAGAGAAGGAAAAAAAAGTTTGCATGTTCTGAACTGCTTTTTGATGATGATGCACTTTATATTCAAACACAACAGATATCTCTTCCTGATTTGGATCTCCTACAAGACCATTGAACAACATTGTTTGGGACATTTCTGTGTACTAAGGGCAGCATGAAAACAGGGTAACTGTTGTCAGCTATGCCTTAAATAGACATACATACTATATAAACATTATAGTATTTTAGTCCAGTTTTTATTCCTCTATAAACTGATCCAGAGGTTTGATTATGTAAAATCTTTAAAAAGAGGTGTAGGGTGGGTAGTTTATCTTCTAATTGTGTGGTAGAATTTATCAGATATCAACTTAATTTTTTTAACGCATTCAGATTTTCATAGGTAGATTTGAATGTAGAAAATAGATCAAAATAATAGTTACATCAAACTCTTCTCTTCATCATGAAAATATCTTGAATGCACCAGAGATGCTGAGAACCAAGCAAGTGATATAAAATGTGAAAACGGTATAGTCAAGTTTGATAAAACATCGTAAGTGATCACATTGCTCTTAACTTTGAAAAAAATATTGTTCGTATTCAGAAGAGGAAAAAAAAGCTGTTCCAATACTAGTCAGTAAGAACAATACAAGGGCAATGAAATAATAAATACTTGCAGGGATACTTGCTTTCTCTGTCCACCCCATCCAGCTGTTTGCTTATTAAAATATAAGAAGTGCAGAGTAAAGACTTCTGGGAAATTCTTGCATTGTGTTGATTTTATAGGCTTGCAGGTGTTCAGGTGTTAGTTTTAAGTAAGAGTAGAATGCAAATTTAGAATTGGGCCATGTCTCACACATCTCATATTCCTAATATTTTAGCTACTGATTTCATTGAGCCTGTAGCTATTTTGAAGAATGTTTTTACATGTGACAGTAGTAAAAAAAAAACCAAACAACAAAAACAACCCAAAAAGCAAAACAAAACAGACCAACAAAAATAAAGCAAAACAACCCCACTGTTACTCTGTAGTCAGAAAAATCTGTGTCCGATATTGCTGCTCTGTATTTTGAAGTTCATCTGTATTACTTTATCCCAGATCTGCTGATATGCCTTTGAACTAGTTTGTTGAGAGCTACTTGAAGTTTTACCAGGGAATTCCAGGAACTTATTGGGCATCACCTTTTTATCACTTAACCTGTATCTTCTTGTGGAATGATGACCGTTCTAACTATGGTCCTACTTAAGTAATTGTATATTGGGAGTGTCTTCTGTGAGATGCATGTTGTTGGCATAAAACCAGAGCTGGGTTGTAACAGAGCAAATGTTTGGCCTGTGTGCTAATTCCATACTGAAGCATGGTATAGGCTGGTTCCAGTTTTATTTCTGGTTGGTGACTTTCATTCCAGTTAGACTGATTCTGTCCATTAGTAACTTGTTCACATATTTGACTGTATTGCAGGCAGTTTTGCTGGATATTGCAGTCTTGGCTGGGCAGATAAACAGAAGTTTAACATAAACACAAAATACCCAGAAAATAATGTAAGAGACAGGTTCGCTCATTAGTATAGTGGAAGTTTTAAATATAGATAGCTAAGGAGCGCTTCGCATGAATAGGAGTGATTTTAAGGTTAACCACTAGTTTTACATACGTACCTCTCTTTGCACGAGCTGTTTGTGCTGTCTTTCTGGCTGTTAGTTTCTGTCAGCAGTTGTGAGAAAGCAGTCAGGAATGAGTTGAATGCAGTTGCCTACTGAAGGGCAACAGTTATCATATTGAAAGTGGAAGTTCTGCTTTTCAGAGATGGGAGTCATTGACCTCAATGAATGATAACCTTGAAGTCAAGAGACTAGAATAATGCTCTACTTTCTGTATTTCAGTTCAGAAGCGTGAAAACCTGGACAGCTAAAGTTAGATTCATGCATCCATATTTAAAAAGAAGTTGCCTATTTAAAAGAAAAGGGTTTGGTTTTTGTTTGTTGGGTTTTTTTTTTTAACCCTCCTCCAAAATTGCTTAGAACCTGTGATATTGAAGATTTAAGTTTTCAGTCTCAGTCCTCATCTAAGAGAAAAAGAATGACAAAAATCTTCTTCTGGGGGTTTGCCATGGAAGTACAGCTACTTTTTTTTATTCAGGAATAGTCTGAAGCATCTAAACCAGAAAATCCTCAGAGATCTCTGTTTTCCTTTAATTTGCTTCCTATTAAAAGGGAACAACTCTCTTCCTCTTGAAAGAGACAGGTGTGAATTCCTGTAGAAAGCCCTGTTAGTAGTTGTCCAGTTTTTTTTAATCTCTTAAGATTCATTTGTGTTTTGCAGCAAAAGTAGTTGAACTCATCTTTCTTAGGCTGTTCATAAGATCACTCAGTGGGGCTCACAGGGGCATTGAGTGGTAGCAGTCAACAGCAGCTTGTTTCTTCGAGAGGAAGGGATGCAGAGCTCCAGCCATGGCAGCCAAGTCCTCCTCTCCTGTGATGGTGTTGAGATGTCAGCTCAGATGACCATTGAGACAGGAGATTCAGAGGAGATTCAGAGGAGCTTTGCACTTTCAAAAGCATTACATTGCTGCACAGTGCTTAAATAAAAGTATCTTAAAGATAAACATCTATAGTTTTAATATTTTGGAAAAGTAATTTCTGGTAATTTTGATTTATGTGGTACTCTTTTAAAAACTTTTTTTGAGGTAACTTTTAATGAAATACTAAGTGATGAGGACATTTTGTTTTAATGAACAGTAGAGCTCTAGTAGGTATATTGTGAAGCTGAAGTGTATGTTACCTATTTCTAAGAGCAAGGACTCACTTGGACTTGAGAAAAAATTGATTTTGAACTAAAAATTCAAATTCAAATTAAGAATTACATTCTTAACTATTATAGAAACTATTATACAATTCTAGAATTATTTGTCAGTCCACTGAGAATGCCTGAGGTCTACAAGGAACATAACACTACAAATATAGTCTTTCTTATAGCCCTTAGAGTCATCAAATGAACAGCTGTAATGAAAAGGGCCCTATGGTGTCAGACTGTTCAGTATGTGAATGAAAAGTAAAGGTTCTCTTGGGTAACGCAGTAATAGGATGGCTAGACTGCATTTAGAGCTGCTAATATAGTCTCGGCCTTGTGCTACATCATGTTGACTTACTGACTCAGGTGTTTGCTAGTGTGAGCATTCCTGTCTTATGCATCATACTGTATAGCAGACAGCCTTTTTTGTTCTGTTCCATGTGCTTTTAGTAGCAAACTGTGTTCACAGAGTGATGCTGTTTGCCTGGGTTGGGAGGTTTTTGAGTGAAGTTAGGGGTGGGCATGGGCTTTGAAGTGAATCTTAGCCCTGTGCTTCTTGGAGGAAGGTCAGTGGTGTATATCTGGAGGAAGCTCCTTCCCTTGAACTTAGCAACAGGCAGCACTAGTTCAGGACCTTGCTCTTTGCAACTTTCTAAGAATCACATCTGAAGACTTGCATTCCTGAAGTACATCCTAGGGTGCAAATCTTTCATTGCATACAGCAGTAGCTTTATTTGGATTTGTTATATGCGGATCCAGAATACCCAAAATTCATCAGTTTTGACTAGCCCTAGCAGTAAACAAGCTTAATAGTGCCTTAATTTAAACATGCACCACTCTCATTCCTTAGCGCATCCTATGTGGAATCTATAAGCAGGGTAATAATTGTTTGTAGGAGGCATCCTATTTTATAAGTCATGCAGACAGATGCAACTGGTTAGGTTTTAAGATACAAAGAGAGAGGCCATACGATGGCTCTCTTAACAGCCCATCCTGAGTACTTGATAGTTCTTGATAGGAATTCTGTTGATCATACTTTATCAGGTAGGTGGAGTGTAAGAACTATGCAAATATTGTTCATAAGTCTTGCTGAAATTGGACATTATGACTTCTTAAAACCTGTTATTTTTGTGTTTCTAGTCAGCTGGCTGTTTGCTATTCATTTCAATTCATCCGTTGATATATGGGTTTTAATATATTTACATTAAATGCTATATCCCAGACATTGTTGACCGCATATTCTGTTAGCTGCATGCCTAGCTGGTATGCCAAGCCAGTATATTGCCATCTTATCAAAGCAACATAGGATATGCCAAGTCTTGATGATAGAGTTTTTTGTCTAGTCATATGTAAGGGAATAAGTGTTCCTCTCACCAGGTTTTATGATAGTTTCCATGTCTTAGTATGCAATCAACTGTCCATGCTTATTAGCGTGGTTATTTCCATAAGACAACTTAAGAACATACTTATCAGCCATTTTATGTCACTAGATGCAGTCCAGACATAATCTAAGTGGGTCTAGTAAAAACCTTCTATACTAAGGAAAATAGTTAAACTTAGAAAAGATCGTAAAACTGAAAATGTTTTAGTTTTCAGATTTTCAGCTTGACACTCTATTCTCAAAAATATGTATTTGTTGATAAGCTGTTATGGACAATGATTAGATTAGAGAGCAAGAAACAATCATTTGTTCTTATGAGTAGTGGTGAGACATCAAATTTGCAGTTTTGACCTTTCAGTTATCCTGGCAATAGAGTTAGTGGATAATATGGAGCACAACATATATTGAACAACCAAAGTGATATTTTGAGGCCTTGTTTCTGAGGACCAGCACTTCATTGATACTTACATCTAAGTCCTGTTGATATTTTGCTGAGTTAAGTACCTAAATACCTTTGAAGATGTAGATTTTAGTATATTAGAGATAGGGACAGATGTTGAATATATTTGCTATCATGTAAAGGTGGAACAGGTGGCAGCAGTTTTGATCCAGACATAGAAGAGATATTTGTTCTCAATATCCTCCTCTCCCATTGAAATCTATTGATGCATGTGTTTTCTTAACAAATTGCTTATTAAGGGTCTCTTAAAAAACTGAGTATACAAGCATAGTATGAAGTTCTACTTGTACTGGTTAGTTCTGGTTCTTCTAATTGGCTTCCTTTTTTGCATACTCCTGACTTCTCTTTCATTGTCTTACTGAATCCACTTTATGTGTCAACAGAGAATCCAACTTAAAGTTTGGTATACCACCCAACACTGTTACCTTGTCTCACACTGTCTTTAATAACACCACAGAGAATTTTCATATTTGTGCATCTTGCCTGTTTGAGGTCAGTATGTTGGAGTGAACTTGCCACTTGCTTGCACTACCTATGAAATGTAATGTAGGAGGATCGGTGGATGTGCTCTGCCAGGGAACCATAAGTAGCAGGATCATATTTGCAAAGGTGGGTGAAGTTGATTTCATTCTTACCTGGTTTGTGGACACAAATGATGTTTTACCTGGGTATACAGGCAGATGAATAGAGAAGCAGCATTGTAATAAGTGTGACTGTAGTCCACAGTTCCTCCAGGCTCTCTCACCATTTCAGAGGAACAAATAACCATTTCTGGCAATAGATGAAGATCCCTGTACAGACAGCAGTGATTATAGAAACCCAAGAAGTGGAATGAATACAACCATATTTTGATGGTTTCTTTTTTAAATGCCAGCTTACCCATAGTAGGGCTTTAATCTATCTTCAGGCTCCTCCAAGTTCACTGAATATGTCTAGATAGCTTGAAGTGAGACTGCAAGTTTTTATATATTAGTAAAAATATATATGATTTCACTTGTCGTATTAGAGTTCTGACTTGCTAGTAATGTATCTCAGAAATAGATCAGATCCTTCTCTGTGATTTGGACTGAGTATATACCTGATAAGTGGTATCTTCACATAGGTATGGAATATTTGCCTACATGTATTAGATCAGCTTATTAAAAATATATATTAAAAGATCCCAAATTCAGTAAAGATATTTGTTTACCTTCCAGTAATATGTAGGCTTTGTGCTAGCTTTGAATGAAAGGGTGAGTTTGCCCTTTGAGATATTTCATTTACTAAAGTTTATCAAAATACCTGTGAAAAGCAACAGATGTCTATCAGACTTTCATTTACAACTTTGTTCCAGGTAATGTTCCATGTTTTTATATTAAGATGATGCTTTAAGTGGAGTGTATGTTAACTCCTTAAAGATTGTAAAAAAGCAGTAATGTACTAATTGATTTACTCGTTTCTGAATATGAAGTTATTCATTTCTAAAATGTACTGTTGTAAAATTAAGTAATCATTTTACAGTGCTGAGTAATTCTTGGAGCCTTACCTGAGTAGAATGATGTATCCATAGCATATAGTTTAAGTGTATTTCTGGTGCTTAGTCTCAGAAGGTGGTGTACAGAAGATGGTGTTTGTTTTAAGCTAAATGTTCACATCTCTGGAGTTTTCTCCAAAATTCAGGTTTTCAAAATTAGCGTGTTGAGATGTTGAAGGAAAACTTTGGTTCTAGCATTAAGGTGATTCTGATAAATAAATAAATAACTGAAAATATATAAGGTAGTGTCATATACTTTAATTTAGACTAGTTTGCAAAGATCTTTGCATGTATATGTTTTGTGCTTGGTGATCCTCAAAATCAACCAATTATTCCTGTTCTTTGACCTCGCTGTGCAGTTGTCTGATGGGAGCACCTAGCTTCTTTTAAATTGAGCACCTTGCAAAGAAACGGCTTCACCAGGCCAAAATCTTCAAGCAAGCAGTGCAGATTTTAGATTATAGCTTTTAACATCTTCCTTCTTCTTTCTTTGCACCCCAGTATTTTACAAAAAAACCCACTTTCACAATTGAACATTTTCTTCTTGTGGTCGCTTCCCCCCCCCCGCCCCGATTTACAGTATTTGGAAGGAGATTTTCTCAAGACAGGTACAACGCAGTATTTGTGAAGTATGCCAAAAGAGAGCTGCAGGAGCAGATGTTGTCAGAAGAGATTTAAGAATAAAATTTCACAGACAAAAAGGCCCACTTCTCTGTTAGTAAACTGAATGTTCCCAGCCACTGAAGCCAATCACATGGAACAGCACACATCTGTGCTAGTTAACTGTCCTAGCCTATAAAACTGGGTGGCTGCCTGAAAGCTGCCTATTGGGAAGGATTCCTGGAACATGCTGACTGCCACACATTCCCAGGAGTTACTGGGGAAGAGTGCTAGTTGGAACGGATGCTGTGAATGCTCTAACGTTTTACGAACACAGTTGATCACAGTCCTGTGTTTGGGAACCTTCAGCCCAGCTGAATCTGTTAGTATAGTTGTACATAGCTGCTAGTTCCATTTTTACTGAACTGTTAAGTCTGCTGTTGTCCACTGGTCCTTAAAGGAGGACTGGTAGAATCCTTTTTCTTTTCCCTTTGGACTTACTGTTGTCTTGGAAGAAGATTGCTTTTTTTCTTCCTGGTCAAAACAAATGAAACACCGTTGTTTTACCTTTTGTTATGTATAAATAATATATATATATTTAAAAACAAAACAAAACGACAAAAAAACCCTTTCTTTCCCCCTGATCTGGAGCTGCAGGAATATTTCTTACCTTCCTTCTCACTTAAAAAGTCTGAGAGAACTCGTGTTGTTTTTCTGTAGGATTTCTTTGAAACTTCTCTTTTCTTCCATCTTCTGACAAATCGTATCTGTAAACTTATTCTCTGGCTTAGGCTGAGTTTATGGACTTTATGGGTCTTCATGACTTCTCTTCTGAAGAAAATAGATTTTCCTCACCCAAATTAATTGGTCAATTTTCAAGTGAGGATTCTACAACTTCAGTTTAGAATGCTGCATTCAACTTTGTATTCCTATGAAGATATTGGTAGCAAAAGGCCCCAGATGACATCTGTTTGAATCTTGAGAAGGGCAAAAATTAGTTGTGTTTTTGTTTGGTTGGTGTTTTCATATATGTCTGGAGGCATGTGGAGCTCCAGCGGAAGGCAAGAAGCAAAACTTAATTTTTTCTTGGGAGAAATCCAGAGTCTATAGGCTGCCATCCAAATGCAAAAATTCCGACACTCTCTCTTCAGAAGAAGTGCCACCAAAACGTAGCTAGCTGAATACTTTTTCAATAGAAGGCATTTTCCTTAAATAGAATTGTGGAGCTATCTTCGTCTAGAGCAATTATTTGGGTTAAAAACACTGCCAGATTGATAGTGATGCCATTTTACTTGAAGTCTTTCACTTTGGCTACAGGTATGCAACTTGGATGCATGTGAACACTCAATGTATATTAAGACAGCTGAGGAAAAATTTGTGTCTTGTAACTCCATGATCAGTAACCTATATAATATGAATGAAAAACCTACTTCATCATTTTTGCAGGGAAGGAGGGGAAGGGGTTGGTAGAGAATGGAATTCTTGATTTGCACAAAAAACCCCCACTTGCTCATGATGTACAGCTTGGTTGTAGTATAAGAGTATTTTAATGCAGTTTTTTATTTTTTACTTTGTATCATACTTTCTTTTCAAAGATGTGAGTTTATTAGCAGTATCTTTTTGCCATCAAAAATCCACATTGTCCTTGATAACAGATTAGCAGTAGCTGCTTCTTTCCAAGAAGCTGCAGTAAACTATTAGGAAGATGGTTAATCTCCCTCTTATCTAAGCTTTTTGATCAATTTAGAGAAAAGTGAATTGGTGTCTTACCAGCAAGCCTGTGTAGCAGGCTACTTAAATGAAGTGATTTGGTCTCCTTTCAAGATTAGCTTCACGGTTATTTATCTAATGAATCAGCTGAATTTCATCAAAGACCACGTAATTAGACAGATATTGCACCTTTTGGATTAATGGGACCTCTCACAGAGGTCTGACATTCCTTTCTGTCTTTCCTTATCGAAGTCCATTCAAAGATACAAACTATGCAAGAGCTGATCAGTTTTTGAAAGTAAGCAATGTTGTAGAAAATTATTAGAAGCATCTGTATAAGCTGCTCCATAGAGAATCATCAATAGGCTCATTTTTGAAGAGTCAGGGAGTCTCTGTTCTCCAGCTCGTTCTGGGGTCCTCAGTATAGTTACAGGGGAAAAGGACAACTTCTGAATTACAGGGGAAGTTACCTTCTAAGTATGATTTTGTATGCCGGGCTTTCAGTAATTAAATCCTGTCTATCCAGTTCCTCATCTGAGTAGACAGAATGACTGTAGTATCTACTCTGATTGCAGAAGCAGGTTGTATCCATGGGTCCACTGACTATTGATCTTTCTTCAAGTTATGTTCCTTGATATTCAACCTTATTCTTTGAGGTCATTCCTTCAGAATTCAGAAATGATACATATGCACATCCCCCCCACACACACCTTCCAGGTAAATTGCCCCCTCTGCTGAGTATAGTTTGGATTAATTGCTCCAAATGGATGAACTGAACTTGGATATCCACCATTTTGGTTACACATAAACTGAAGAAGGATGGAAGGTCTTCTAGTGTTCCTCATAAAGCTTTTTGTTATTTGTTTGAACAGAGTAGAGCAGAGTGGAGTATGAAGCAGAGCCATTAAGAAATATTAGCTTCTTTTATCAGAGTTGTCAAAAACTAACTGAATTTTGCTGGGGAAACTCGAGTTAACATACAAGGGATGGTGGGAAGGTATCTGTCTTTCCCCAGTTTTGGAATTGAGTCTAGTTTTTAGAGTAGCTCTGCAAACTTTATAGATCATATACATAGATAACTATTAAAAATATTTGGTAGTAGTAAGTAGATTAACTCTTGGCAGCATATTCAGTTACACGAAAGGCAAGTAGAAACAGATTGGGACATACATGCATAAATTTGTATTCTTATTTAAGAGCTTTTCAAAAGCCTTGTTTGCACAGTTATGCATCTGTGATAACCAAATGATAAAGCTCCATGTTATCTCAGAATTTTGGTCAGTGTGGAGGACTTCTAAAAATTCTGTTCCATATGCAGAAACATGTTTGTGTGGTTTCTTTCATTAGCCTAGAGGTACTTCATTATTTCTTCCACATGTCAAGGTTAGATAGTTAAGAGTTTTCCCTTTGTCATCACTAAGCCAGTCCACTGATTTTTTTTTTTTTTTTTTTTTGTTCTTGTTTTTGGTTTTATTTGTTTTGATTCTGCATTTCTGTAAATAAAAGAGTTGTAGGTTCTCACAGCACCGTTCTTTCCTATTCCATCTTGAAATAGGATATTGGAAACTTTGAAGAGAAAATGTAAAGATAAATGCTTCAACATAGACTAAAAAAAGCTGTAGTTCAGTTCACATTTTGTGTGGAAGGGTTCTCTCCATGACAGGAAGATATGCTGCCTCTTCTTGGATGATGAGCACAGTCTAGCTCAGTCTTCTCTTTATTGGAGCTTTAAACCCTAGGCGAGACAGGAGCACCAGCAAGTTTCATGATTCTCTCCACAGATAACTTTTTTCAGCCTCAGAATTGAGCAGACAGGTGTCTTGAATCCTGTGCCTTTTGAGAAGGAGAAGTTGGTTCCTGATCGTTAGGCTGCAGTGTGCCCAGGTGCTTTGTGGTCAGAAGATGATCTCCCTTTCTCCTGTGAGGTGCCTCCCAAGTTTTTCAGGCCTACTGGGAATTCAAGTCATGTTCACTTGATGTCATACCCATTAGTATGGTAGAGAGAGATGGTTTAGAAAAGTTGTAAAAAACCCAGAGCCTATGCAACCAGAACTGCAGTCTCTGCAGTTAAACTCTGACTCCTTTTAATACTGCTTGTTCATCATTAGTCTCTGTGCAGCTCAACCCTTCCATATGATTCCTATTTTGTAGCATAAAGTTTAGTTATTGCTGATGTTTTGAAACATTGGATTATTGGATAAAGATGGCCAACACCACGGCACTCTCAATACATTGCCATGCTTCCTTCTCACAAATAACAGCAAAAGCAATTTTTCCATTTGTGTCCAGCCCCTTTTTGTTACTAAAGATGTGAGGAAGTCTACCCTTACTCTTTTGTGGGGCACAGGAAGAGAAAAAGAAAAGTCCTCTATGGTGCCTTCTGTTTGTACATGATAGGGTTCTCTGAAGTTGCTAAGAATTGTAGCATTTCTGCAAATTCCTACAGAAGTCATGAAAAGCCTGTCTGAGATTGACTGACATTTTGAAACAGTTTTGTGCTAGCTTGTACAGCGATGCCAGTGAACAACACCGTATCGCTTTCAACCCAGATGCTTTGGCAAATAGCAGCTTCATGTGTTGCCACTGCTTGGCATAATGACTGATGCTACAAAGCAGTAGCAGGTGGTTTGGATTTTTTCTGCTCATTTTGCACCAAGTCCCTGTTTTTTTGCAGTGGCTTTGGAGCATAATCAACAATATTGCTCCTTTTTTTTTTCTGGTAAGGAGTTCAAACTCTTAAATGCACTTGGTAAAAAGTTGAGCTCAATTGCTGTCTACTGGGTGAAGATACTAAGTTGCCCAGCTTTCATTGTCTTTTGCAAACATCTTATGGGTGACCGTGCTTCATCTGTACTTTTCTCCAAAATTCATCACTATACTAAAAGAAAGTCCTATTACTTTGAATATTGTTTTATAAACACTATTTTATGCCCTGCTGTCGGTAACATCCCTTCTGCACCCCTTTTTCAAGCATCTTTTCCCACAATAGCTTAACGTAGCCCTCAGTTTAATAAATCTGCTTTTTCTGTCATGCAAAATGCAAATCTTCAGGTGTATGTTTGCCAGAGTTCTCACTCTGGTAACTGCCTACCATACCTGAAGCAGGATGTTTCATGAGTGTTGGCTTTATATGCCCATTTGTTCCATAGAGCTGAAGAGATAACATGACTTGTTACAACATTGCTTGGATTAGTAAGTTCCTGTTCTCTCTGTTTATATATATATATATTTTTTTTTTTTTTCCTTAAAAAAAAGGGTACTGAGAGATTTTGTTGTTTAAGAATCAACTAAAATTATGTTTAATTTTCTTACTTGACTGAGAACACACTTTTCAAATTTACTGTAATGCTGAAGGTTTGAAATGCATTGGTACCTAACTTTTTAAGAAAAAGAGATTGTCTGTTAGTTGTTTCACATCTCTTGACTTGCAATGCCTAGACCCTCAGTAACATGGCATGTTAGGAGACTGTGGTTCTTTTGCGTTACTATACAGTTGTGCCTGGTGCCTATAAATGTAATGTTCAGTATGTGCTCATCAACTGGAAGTGTACGCTGACCAGTCCACTGGCACAGTTGTGTTTGAAACTCTGGAAGAATTAAAAGCCTGCAGGGGTTAGAACTTCGTTAGCATTTATGCTATGAACTGAACTTGTGATGATCTTTTCACAGAACACAGTCGTTAGCTGAACCTTGAAGAATCGCCTGTCTGTTTAGTGTTTGGATCCCATTGATATTTTTACATAATCCCTTTTCCTTTAAAAACACTCAAGTCTCTTTCCTTAGGTGGAATGTTCTCTATCGGCACCCCTGAGGAGGCGAGAAAATCCAACCCAAACCCAAAACCATGTCTAACCATCTTGTCAGATTTTCCTTGGTCTAATTCATATATCCCTTGGGCAACAGTGGAATGATTTCTTCCCTCCCTGACCCATTTCTGCACCCCCTTTGAAGTAAACTTTCTTTTCTGGTGGCCAGAGCGTCCCTCACTGTCTCTGCATTGCTTCCTATATTGATGCTGCAGATGCATGTAACCGGCTGCTCTCTCAGTAGCTTGCTCCGAGAATTGACATATAAAACCAGAGACTGATGGAAATAGAGGCTTAAATGTTAAAATTTAAGCATGGCAATTAGAACACCTCTTCGGTTTATGTGTCTTTCATAAGGTCCCTAGAGGAGAGAGGTGGCGCTTTTTGGAAAGGAGGAGCCTAGTCATGGCAAATGTGATCTCCAGTCTCTGCTTGCAGAGTTTTTGTAACCTGGGAATAAGATGTATAGATGCATGTAGCTCAAGATGTAGATAAAATTTAAAGGTTTTAAATTTGCACAACTCTGGTACTTGAATGGTGTTGCTCTCATTATTATTATCAATGTAGAAAAAGCCAAAATTTTAATAGTTAGCTGTAATTTTTTAATGCATACTGCTTAGCTTATACTAGAAACAGTAGAGCGAAACAGTAGAGCTTTTGAAGGAAATGGATGAGTTACATTTCAAAAGTAATTTTCTTAGATCATAGCATTATACTAAAGGAATAGCAATACACTTTTTTTTGTATGTTGTGTTTTTGTAGTTATTGTTTTGGTTTTATTTTGTTTTAATTTTTTCTGGTTTTAAATTTGTGGTACTTAAGAGAAACGAATGCAATTTACAGTGAGCCTTGCTTTGGGGTTGAATTGTTGTTTGGATTAATGAAACCTGGTGTAATTGTCTTTTGGTGGTTGCTAGTTGCAAGTACATATTCAACCATACTTAAGATTTTTCTCATTGAAAGCTAGTACTTCAAAACGAGACAAATCAAAATAAGTAATTACTTAAACTTAGAAGTGTATATACTAAATACAGAAATTATTACAAAGGCAGGAAATTTGTCTTTTAAAAGTTGCTTTGGAATTGTGAGGTTTCACTGTACTTGCGAAAACTTGGGTTTATTTCTGATTTTAGTTGCAGTTCTTTGTGATTGGCAGTAGCGAGATATAGAACTGTTATAACTTTTTACCAGGGAATAATTTTTTGTTTAATGACTTAAGAAGTCTGAATGCAGTTTGTCAGAAGGTAAGGACTGGCTTGAGATGTCTATTGTAAAATGCTGTGTCAGAGTATCAGTTATCAACTCATTGAAAACAAAACAGAAAAATGAATTCACAGCTTGTGAGTATTTTGTAGAAGAAAATAGTTTTGGTGCTTCCAGTCTACTTTGGAGTGAGAATAAAACCTTTTTGAATGTTATTATTTTTATGAACTATAATATGGATCAATATGGACAGCATGCCTAGGAGTTTGTAAGTATTCTGTGGGGTTTTTTTTAAATTATATCAGAATTTCTGTTTTTAATACAGAGTATAAAAACAGTGTACACTCTCCAAATGCTACATAACTGCTCTGTTAGTTGCCAGAACTGAGTATGTACTATAAACTTCCATTTGAGTGAAATGAACTATTTTAAGATCATATATGAAATCAGCCATTGAAGGCACTCCCTGGAATCATTACACCAGCAGATTCCCCATAATTAGAGGTGTAATTTTTACCGGTAGATTTGTTTGTTTGTTTTTCAGTCTGTCAGTTTAAAAGCCTTCTATCTGTGTAAGTCTAGAAAGGGCTTATTTTTGACAGAAGTGTATGATATGTTAGTTTTTTTTGCTGGGAGAGCAATCCCAAATAAAGTGTTGTGTAGCCAGTTTGAAATTAGTGAAGCAAAAAGACTTGCAATATCAATAGGGCCATGCATTATCTAAATCCTGCAAGTGGGACAAGGGGACATAGCATAAATTCTGAAAAGATGTGCTTGCCTGTTTATCAAGTAATTTCATTTTTACAGTTGGTTTTATTTAAAAATTTTCAGCACTATATCAGATGAAATCTACCTCTGTGGTAAACATCAGAATGCAAGTTGGATTGATGCAACATGGCAAAATAGTTGGAAAATACATGTGATTATTTAACTGTAGTGTAGAGTTAGAAAGATTTTATATCAATTCATAATACTGTATTTATTCAAACTACAAAAGTACTTTCCGATCCTCCCCCTCTCTCCTGAAAGCTGTTTTATTTGGTCAGGTATTGAATAATTTATATCATGTGAGACTATTGCACATGATGTATTCATCCCTTGTTTAGCTCTTACATTAATGGTTTGGCATGCTAGCTGTACATTGATATGGTAGATGCTTTCCATTTTTTCTGTACCAACTGTTTAAATATATCTTGTGCCTCAGTAACTACAAATGGGAAATGACTGGAATTATTCTATTTCCCTTGATAGTTTTTACGTGCAGGAAAATATTCCTTTTTTAATATATATCTGTTTGTACAATAGATTAAAGGAGAGCTTTAAAAATGATTCAGATATTTATGCTAACCTTATGTTCAGCTGGAAACGCATGTGGAATCTGAAAAGTGAAGTTTAGACATTAGGCTGGCTGTTAGCCACAGGTATTGATTAGGTACAAAATGTTTGGTGTTTATCACCTCTTGAACGGATCGTATGGTTTGAGGTGTTGCCATGTAACAGGTAGTTTGTATTCAGCCTTTAATTAGTTTTGCACTGTAAACTGAAAATTCTAAGTCATGTTATTTATATTCTCTTTGGAGGTGGGGAGAAGGCACTGCACTAATGCAAGAAACTCTTACTTAACTGCTGATAAAAGTATTACTTTGAGAGGACAGTGGGGCAGACTAGGAGAAGGATTAGTGCTGCAAAGTACTGGCCCAGGTTGGATTGCTTGGAAAATCTTGTAAGCTAATGGTCAGATAACACTGCTGCTGCTTGCTGCTGTGGCTGCTGCACTGTTACAGGGTTTGCAAGCTGAGCATAAATCAAAAAGTGGTAATTCCATTCACAAAGCTAATACGAGATAAAGAATAGATGGAATTGATTTTTTTAATGTGTCAAAGGGCTTGGTGTACATACTAAGATAATTGTATGTATTTTAGGATGTAGAAATATTTTAGTAGTTTTACTATTGATAGAATTTCCAAAATGAAGTCGTTAAATTTTCTAAATGAGGGAGCCAGCAAAACTTTCATTTCTGTTAGCACTGGGCTGCAGACCTGACATTTTGGGCACTTTTAAAAAGCAAATTCTGTGATTCAGATCTGAAAAACTTTTGAGTGTCACTGAGATTGATAAATACAGAGGCACTCCAGCAATGGCCCAGGTGAGTGGCTGCCAGGGAGCCATAGCCCTGCTTCACCCATCGGTGGGCAGAATAGCGTCAGGATCCTTTGAGGATTTGAGACACGGAGGCTGCTGCTGTTGCTTTATATCCTGTACCTGGTGTGTACCTGGACAGGAGATGTCAGTTGCCAGTGTCAGGCACCATCCACAACCACTTGAGAACAAGAAGCGCACAAACACCCCGCTCCCAGGTGGGTGAATTGCAGTAGCACTTTCACATCGCTGTTGGGCTGTGGAAAGTGAAGTAAAACATGCACAAGATCACTCGCGTCCGCCACGGTGTAGAGGGAAGCTGTGCAGCTGCGTTCTGCTTGTGAAGAGAGAGGCAGTTGCTTCCATAGTAAGTCTGTCAGTCTTTGCATTTGGAGACTTCATTTGAAGGGGGCTGAGCGATGCCGGTTTCCAAAATACACATCTGTGTGTGTGTGGGAAGGGAACCTCCGGAGGAGTGCTGGAAGTGCTGACGGTCAGTAGCTGCTGTACCCCTCTATGTATTCACATTGTCATATGCCGAGACACTTAATGACAAATATACTTTCAGATAAGCCTAATTTTTGAAATCGATGGGAAAAGAATTCCTGTTTCTGGTGTGATACTTCAGTTCCTTATATTCAGTCTTTACTGGTGGTTCAGTTTGGTAAAATGAACTAAAATTCATTAACTTCAGATCTGTCAGTGGGGTAAATAATGAAGGGAGGTTCTTTCTTAAGTCTTTTTTCTCTTTCTTAAACAGAAATTTACTACCTGTAAAAAAGGGGATGATATAAGTAGCAGGTACTATCTGATACAGTCCAGCAGCCTGTATAATTTTTTGAGGTGATCTAACTAAGCCAGGTGAAAGGGAACTTCCCTGCTCTTAACTGTTGTGTAAAACCCTCTGAAGAATTTTAGCAGAGAGATATCACACTTAGAAGTGTTTGAATACGCTCTTCTTTGGCTATTTTAACATCTCAGCCCTTCAAAGCGCATTCTCCGGGCCGTCCCGGAGCAGAGCTATTTTGCGGGAAGGGAAGTTTAAATCCTAATGCAGCGCTTAGCTGTAATCCCCATGTATCATTACTGCATTGCCCTGCCCTTGCTGTGGGGGTGAAATGTAGAACATGAGTCTAATCCGCGGTAGATGGAGCTAATTTTGCTTTAAACTCGAAAGTGTTAACAGCAACTCGAAAATGTGACAAAGCTCAATTGCATTGCTTGTTTATTGCTTGTTTTCCGATTGGACAATAGGCAGCAGCTCTGCCCTGGCAACTGAGGGCTGCGATTTGCATAGCTCCCTTGGATTGGCCGCTGGGCTGAGGAGCTCGGCCAATCAGGCGGCAGGGTTTTGGTGGTAGGCTATGCTAATTACCCGCTGTTGCTGGGGTTCGGGGTGGTTTCCGCGCGCCGTTCTGCTGCATTGTGTTGCCTGGTGAGCGGCGTTGATAAATGAGCAGTTAATGATCTGCAGCAGCGCCCGCGTACTGCGGGCAGGCACAGGGCTCCGAACAGAGGCGAAAGGAGGATTTAATTGCTCTTCAGTCTCGCCCTCTCGCTGTATTTGCCCTGTGAAAATAAATATATATATATATATCTATCTGTGTGCGTGCGAATACCTATATGCATATATGTATATTAAAAAAATGTGTCTATATATACACCATGTTAATGTAAAAAATCTTCGCTGGAATAGCTTAAAATCAAGGAAGAGTGCTGCATAGATGGAAGAGGATTGTTCTAGCTCCTTCCCCACTTAATTTTTCTTTTTTTTTTCCTTTTAATTAAACTGCCTTGTATTGAAGTAACCAGATTTATGCAGAAAGCGTGGCTACAGAACATTAATAAAGTCAGCTTTAATATCAGTACTTCCTAAAATGCAATAACCTCTCTATCTGAGATAAGTAGCTGTAGCTGGTGTGAATATAGAATAATCTATTTCTAGAACAGACACTTGCCTTTTAAAAATTATGTATTCACGTCTTCCCTTGCCTCCCCACCCCCTAAATAAAAAATACTTAAAAAAAAAGACCACACCCAAAAAAGCCCCCAAGAAACCCCCCACCACACGACAACCCCCCCCAAACAAAACAACAAAAAAACCCCAACCAAAACAAAACAAACCAGCACCAACGAAAACCCACCAAAACCCAACCCCCCACTTCTGCTGTAACAGTTGAATCTGGCTTTTTTTCTGTCCTATATATTGTTCCTGCCTAAGAATATTGGGAAAGCTGATCTTAAAATATTTTTGTTGCTTGAATCTGCCTTTTTTTTTTTTTCCCTGCTTTCCACACCTGCTTTTTCTCCTGTTCAATCATGGATTAGTTTACCTTCTTCAGTCCTCTCCTTCCTTAGTCCCTCCCTCTGTTTTCCTTAGCTGTCCAAATTGTAGGTTTTCTTTGCATAACTACTCAAATTCTTTCTGTCCAAGTCAATAAAACTGACTGTAAGATTAATGAATTATTTAGTTGTGTAAATCCATCTACATAGGTTCTGTGTTCTTTTTTTTTTCCTCCCTTACCTTTAACATAGGTGTCAATGTATGAGGTTGGATAGCACCTAGCATTTGCTAGTAATGGTGGAAATTACTTGCACTAGCATGTTTTTGTCCAGGTGTAACTCTGATGTCAGCAGATTTTGAATCCTTTGAGTTCAGCTGAAATTAGGATTTTGGTAAAACTGTTTGCATTTGACACCTATTTTTTGTGAAATTTGTTTTGAAAAGCATCTGTGCACAAAATACGTTTTTTATTTTTACAAATTTTGATTAATTGGTTCTTTTATACCAAGAGAACAAACAGCATTTTCATGATTTAATGCTTATACTTAGGACTAAACAAGTTTCGTCTTTTAAACTAAACACTGGAGTACATTAGTTCAGATGAGTGGTGGTCTGTAGCCATTTACAAGTTAGGCTCACCATGAAGACCAAAAGTTGCTGCTAAATATCAGCCTATGATTAAATCTGATTTTTGCTTTGATGGAATTTTAATATTTCGACTGTTTTGTAAACCTTTCAGAAAACTGACAGCAGAGGTAAATCCAGTTCCTTTTGAATAAAGCAAGTGTTTCCTTTTAGTAGAGAAACTTGCTGATTTCTAGTGCATTTTAGAAGCTAAAAACTAGGATAAAATAGAATTTGTGTATACTTGAAGTTCGCTTGAAGCCTTCTGAAATGTGATTGTAGAGATTCTTTCATAGTGTGTTTAATGGGATGACTTTCATAAAATTTTGTCAGTTTAAACTTTGTCACTAGATTTCTTTTGTCAGTGTTATGAGATTACCATTACTTATAAAGTATTTTCCTCCTTTATATGTTTTCACCTACTGAATTTGATAGCACTTCCTGTATGAACAGTGGTTTCTGTTTGTATTTGTGTTTTTCACAGGTTGCACTGAGAACTAAGGGACAGGTGTGGGCCTTTCACCTAGACTAAATATGCTTAGATAGATGGAGTTCAGTAGTTGTTTGTAAACCTCTATTTGTAATAAAATCCATGCTTCATTCTTTGTTTCTATTTTAAGAGCTGTTATGAACTTTCACCATGATAATAAAAAAAAGTAGATCTCCATTTTCCCATCTTTATATTTGCTCTTTTTAAATGGAAGGCTTTTCATTAAATTAGAAAACTTGGAAACCACGTAGCCTCAGAATAATTGCATAAAATCATAAAATAAACATAAATTTGTAGGGGGAGAGGAAAAAAAAAAAAAGAAGTATCAGAACCCTGGCCTTGGCAGATTTTCACCAGCATTGGTGTCCGCTGAAAAATGAGTTTTGTTCTTTTGAATATTTTAATATTTTTTTCCAGTTTTAAAGTGTTATTCCTCTTGTTTAAATACGGTTTATTAAATATTTGATTATTAAATGTTGATTGCTCAGCTATTTTGTTTCACTTAATTCATTTGGCATAACATAAATACCATGTTGGACTGAATCATCAGCCAAACTGCTTGCATTTGAGGAATGTTTCTCAAGCAACAGGTTTATGATGAAGAGTGGGACAGAGTTACAATGTGGTAGGAAAGCCTCTGAAGAATATTGAATGTGTATTATTAAAAGATAAAATATTCAGTAATAAATATGTTGGTGTATATACTGTTGCACAGTTGAGAATGTTTCTTCTCTGAATGCTGGAATATCCTATCTTGGAGGATCACAGGAAGGCAGGGTGTCAAAAGGGAGATTAAAAAAATAAAATGATCACTCAACAGTAGAATAAAGATAGTTGCTGATGTTAAACCTCTCATTCACTTCTTAGTGCAAGTATCATTGCCTGTTTGCAGGAGGGCAGTGTTAATTTTTGTTACTGTTCAACAGAGGCCATGAGAGGAAAACAGCAAGTTCACAACAAACAAAAGGAGGTGGTGCTTAATGCCACCTGTGAGCAAGCTGTGAAGCTTTTTGCCATGGATCTTCTAGATGCTAAAAGCTCAAGTGCAAAAAGTGGTTCAAAAAGTCTGTGGAAGAAAAGGATGCGTGTTATATATGTATATATGCCTGCTAATCACAAAGACTCTGCTTCATGTAGTTCCTGGACTGGAGACTAGACAAATGTATGCCAGGCACCTACTGCTGTTGTGCTGTTTGTGCTTTGTTGTCTTCCAAGATGACTGCTGTTGGCCACTTTCAGAGACAGGACACTGATATGAATGGATCTTTGGTCTGATAAATAAGTAATTCTTATGTTAGTGCCTCATTGCTTGAGAAGAAGTACGTTACTTTTCAGTCCTTAGTCCAACATGAGTCAAGTATCCCTTCTTGTTTGGTTCTCTTTGCAAGCAGAAATGAACATCCATTTCAGACCTTTCTCATTTGGTTTACTTTTTGCAAATTCTTGAAACCTAACCTGTAAAGCTGCTCCTTTGCGGAGCTCTGAAACAGAGATTTACCTGCTAGTATGTGTTCCTTGTCATTGTAAAGTCTTTCAAGTTCTATATATACAAAATTAAAAATTTAAAATCATCGAACCCTTTTGTCTTTAACCCATGTCTCCCATTTTTTCTGCAGAATAGGATAAAATCCAGCCTCATAAGATTATTGCAGAAGGAAATTGTTGTTTGTGAATTACATGGATACGAAAACAATGAGTACTGTATAGAATGTGTATGCAGACAGTAATCATTTTATTTGGAGCAGAGTCTGAGGGGTGTCAAAGGATATTATGTTAAATACAATGAAAATAAAAAGATCTATTGTATGGCAACCTATTCAGTGAGTGCTACTTCCATTCTGTACCTTTAAATAAATAGGGTATTCATGTAACTAAACAGTATCATAACTTATTTACATAGAGGCATTAAATTAGAACTGTGGAAGTATTTTGGTGTTTCCTAACTTCTGTGCACAGTACTCTGCAATTTTAATGTTCTTTCAGTCCAGTGTATTCCTAGGTGGAGGCTTCTGGTCTGTGTGAAGGCCTGTACCTTCATTTGGTTCTCACTGTTGTGTGGTTGTAGTTTTTTTTCAGACGTGCTTTTAAAGAATAGAACTGTGAAAGCAGAATTCTCACAGAGCTTAAGGTTTTGACTTGGAAAGTTAGAGTGCTTGTACTTCCTGTAGGTTTCAGCTGAGAATTTTGGCAATCTTGGGCTTCATTTATAAAAAAGTAGTTTCACTTTCACAAAATTTTCTTAGTTCTACGGTTCTCTAGAGTATGCTCAAAGTCATATTTATACATTAATGAAATATAGATTTCTATCATAGGATAATTTTGTTTAGAAGAGACTCTCATGATCATTGAGTCCAACCATAACCTAACACTGGCACTAAACCATGTCCCTAACAACCTCGTCTATGCGCCTTTTAAGCCCCTCCCGGGATGGTGACTCCACCACTT
>VWYH01005363.1:312488-329983 GCA_013399365.1 Pampusana beccarii | reverse complement strand
CAGATCCCTCTGTTTGGCCTTCCTACCCTCCAGCAGATCAACACTCCCACCCAACTTGGTGTCATCTGCAAACTTACTGAGGGTGCACTTGATCCCCCTCATCCAGATCATTGATAAAGTGACTAAACAGAACTGACACCAATACTGAGCCCTGGGGAACATCATTCATGACTGGCCACCAACTGGATTTGACTCCATTCATTACAACTGTTTGGGCCCGGCTGTCCAGCCAGTTCTTTGCCCAGTGAAGAGTACACCCTTCCAAGCCGTGAGCTGCCAGTTTCTCCAGGAGGATGCTGTGGGAGTCAGTGTCAGAGGCTTTACTGAAGTCTAGGCAGACAACATGCGCAGCCTTTCTGTCATCCACCAACAGGGTCACCTTGTCATGGAGATCAGGTTAGTCAAGCAGTACCTGCCTTTCATAAACCCATGTTGACTGGGCCTGATCGCTTGGTTGCCCTGTATGTGCTGCATGATGGCATTCAGGATGATCTGTTCCAACATCGTGTTGCCAGTGGATTAAATCATAAGTTGCTCATGAATTTTAGAAATTTGCTTTTCTTGTTGTGAGAGTATTATAGTGAGCAGTGGTGTTTAATCTTTCTGGTACCAGATTTTTGAAGTGGGTAGGGAGAGATACATGCCACAGTGGCATGCCACTGTATTTCTACAGTAGAGGGAACTAGTGTCCCTTGAGAACAGGCCCTGCTGCACAAAAGCAATAGTGTGTGCATGCAGGTCCCATCCAAAGTCCACCTTCTGCTGCAGTTCATACAGGGAAGAGGATAGTGACGACAGGCACAGCACTGTCAGAAACATTAACAAAGCCTACTCTTGGCTTGTCTTTTCTCCAGGTTTCTTGTTTCATCTCTGCCATAAGACCAGAGACGCGACAGACAAGTCATGTCAGAAGTCTGCAAACTGTTGGGGTAGATGGCACCCAGAAGTAATTTTATGTCTCTTCCTAAGCACTTCATCTTCCCCGTAGCTGTGTCCATTAGGATGGAGCACAAGTGGGAGGATTCTGTGGGCTGGGTGTATTGACCCTAGTGAATAGGATTTGAGAGGGTGGTGGTTTCTAAGTTTAGGACTTAATTTTGCTCTGAGAGAAAGTAGCATTAGGCATTTCTGTAGAGGGAAGTTGACTGAATAGTTATTGTGGAATAGCTTCTGAAGTAGCTATTCTTAATAATATAATTCCACCACAATAATATATAGTTCATCCAGAGGAAGAACTAGTGTGGGATATTTATAATGGAGTTGTTTGTTCTCCAGTAGCTGCTACAGGTAATTTCCCTTTGTTCCCTGGGTTCTCTCACAGCTTTCCTCATTCCAGAGCAAACGGGGTGAAGTCCATGTAGAGACCACTCTTCACATTTCTCATGAAGTCATTTTAAATGCGGTGCATGAGAACAATAGGCAAAACAGTGTTTCAGTAGAGCAGTAGTTCACTTAGAGTTCAGGTTGGCATTTGCTTATTGCTTAAAAGATGGTTGTTCTAAACTCTAGAATCCCAAACACTTGACATTCAATATGCTTAGGGAGAACTTGGGTAGGTCTAACTTGTCTTAAATGTGGGTTTTTTTGAACAGAGTTGTCAAGATAAAAATGTTTGTCTCTGTTGCTAATTGCTCACTGTCTGTTTTAGGATGTGCTAATACACTGCAGAGGTGGTTTGGGTATTAAAGCAATGCAGGGATCAGTCTTCTCACTTTTCCAGACTAATTTCTTAGAGGTACACTCAATAGCTGAGGTATCATAATGCTCGTTGTTACTGAGAACTTTTCTAAGCATGGATTTTGAAAAACAAGGTTAACCAGAACTCTGAAAAATGTTTAAATTTGAAAAAAAAGGTGGATCTTACGTGAGGGAAGAGGACCGTACAGTTCCTCAATTAATACAGGACTTCCTTTGAGGAGTGATGTGGCTGTTTTCACATTCAGTGGTTTGAATACAGAAAAAAAAAGGTAGATGCCTTCATCTGTGGTGGTATAGCAGGGATTAGAAAAAAAGATTTGAAGTCTGAACCAGTCATATGCAGTACTAAGAACTACCATACTTTGTGGTTCAGGCCCACAAGCTCTTGAACTCTGAGTGTGGAAATGAGAATACCCGTTGTGGTGAATGATATGGTTCACACTTTGATTCTCTGGTTGTGTTTTCTGGCATGTTCTCATTCAGCTGGGGACATATTGCTGAGATGGAATACCCTTGCATATTGCTGAATGACCCAAATAGCAGATAGCAGAGCTGGAATACAGAAAGGGAGGATGGGATGGGAGGGAGAGGAGAGGAGGTAAAAGGAAGCTCAAAATATTTAGGGTCAAAGCAATGATTGTTATAGAGAAAATATTGAAGAACAGGAAAAAAAAGTGCTAGCAATGCAAAGAGAATGAAAGAAGATCAGTTGTGCAGAGGAGAAAGTTTCATACTTCAAGATGAGATGACCCCACAGTCCAGGATAAACCCACAAGGAATAATGCCACTGATTCCAATTTAGTTCTGCATTATTTCTGCCAGTTAAATGCTATTGTGCCATACTTTACCCGTCTTAAATTTATGGATCCGATAAGAGATTCTACCTCTTACTTGAGCTGAGTTAACAAAGAGGTGGTAAAATGGGGACAGTGACATGGTTAGGAAGCAGCCAAAGTGTTCTGCGGAAGTAGTTCTCACTGTCTGGAACCCAGATGCAGAGGACTGAAGTACAGAAGGGGCTATATAGTTGTTATAATTTTAAAGAAAGTCAGTTACCCAGATAGCAGGTTAGTGGTAAGTTGTCAAACGTCCGGAATGGCTATATTTGAACTTTTAAAAGCATGAAATAGAATGTTGGTGTGACTTTCACTGCTGTTACCAGCTTCATCTTGCACAACAGTCAACAGACAGTGAAGTATTTTTAAGGCTGTTGCAAAGGTTATGCTATCAAGTGGAAACCTCTCTGTCTCTTGGTGTCATGAAGTCAAGATCAGTTGCTGCACTGGAGGATGCTGTGTCAGTCTTAAAGACAGGCTCTCATGGGGTCAGAGGTGTTACAGTGGTCCTTTTTGGAGTTTAATTTTTAAGTGTGAGGTAAATAGGTATGAAGAAATACTAAGAAAATGTGATTTCTTTTAATGTTCTAATGATTTTCATGTCTGTCTCCTTTTTTAATCCCTCAATATAAACATACCTAAATAGAATACTTCGGTAAAACTGTGACAGAGGGGCAAAGAGAGTCACATACATACCTTGAGAAGCAGAGTACGTATTTAATGGGTTGGGTGACAGAAATGCAGGAAAACTATATGATCGCTATGGGGATTTTCAAATGCAGTCCCACGTGATGGACCTAGTCTAACAACTCCCTGATTCAAAGAGAGAAATCCTGTCACATACTTTGTGCCAACATTTGTGTCATGGAATCACAGAACTGTTGGGGCTGGAAGGGACCTCTGGAGGTCACCTGGTCCAACCTCCCCCTGCTCAAGCAAGGCCACCTAGAGCTGGTTGCCCAGGACTCTGCCCAGCTGGGTTTTGAGTATCTCCCAGGATGTGTTATCTACAGCTTCTCTGGGCCTGCTGTACCTGTGCTCAGCCAGTGACTGGGGAAAGCTGTGGCATGGCTTCCAGTTTTATTAGACTTAGAAATCTTGTCCAGAAAATAGACTTCACAATGGCCCAGCTGTAGGGAAAACTTCACTTGAAATTTTCGTATTCTTAGTTGCCAAATTTAAATGGCTACAGTACACAGGTTTTTTTCAGGAACAGTGATTTTCTCTTGGGGTGGCACACTGTCACTTGCAACTTTTTTAGTCAATCGGTGGATGTTTGTATCTTGCTTTATCTTGAAAGAAGACCAGCAATGCATTGCACCACTTAGTTACCTTATGATACTTTTTTTAGGTGGAGGTAATATTTAAATGAGTTATATTGACTGATGTCAAAATGGGAATAAGAGAATGAAAAGTGGATGAGGTAGGAAATTGAATTTTGAAACTGCATTGAGTTTTAAATCTATGCAAAATCGTACCGAAATTTCTGCTACATTAAATCAACTCTAGTTCATTTATAGACCGTTCAATAACTTAACATCTCAAGCATTTTTTTACTTTGAGTTACTAGTTTCTTTGATACGTGGAAAAGTCATTTAAAACAAACGTATTTTGAATGAAGGAAGTATTTCCCATCCTCACTGAATAAAGAAATATGTTATTGAACTTATGCTCTTCCACTGTGTTAAGATGATGCTTTAAAGAAATAAACCCTACCTTCTTTATGATAGGGCAATCCATTTTTGCAATATCTGTATTTTCAGATAGTTTTGGGTTATGAACCTCTTTTGAGGTTATAAGTTAAGTTTTCTCTATCATCACATTTATGCTATTGGGCCCTTTAAAACATTTTCTTCCAGTTACAGTGGTTTGCTTGTCCAATAGTGTTGCATTTTATTAATGCTCCTTCTTGCTCACTTGTTACTTTCCAGAGACAGTAATTATAATTTATATTTTGCTTATAATATGGTATATGGAACATCACTAATGAAATAGAGTATTCTGAACAGCTTCGCTTCAAAAGAGTTGTTACATTCATGGCTGTAGGAGGAAAGGGACATGCTCCCAAGGCTGAAATAAGGGCTGCCTCCTTTTTTTTGACAAGTTCTGATTTAATCTCTTCACAGGCAAAGAAATTTTGTAAACTGTAAACATACATAAACCTGTATATTTTTATGCCATTCCCTGGATGAACATATTAGGTAAGGCCAATTTGTAAGATAATTCTACCCACTCCCAATCTGCAGTCTCTTCCCTTGATGTACTTCATGCATAGAGATCTTGGCATACTTTTTGTTTTCTGTCACTTTGTCTCCTTCCCATGGTGCTCCACAATACATAATCATTTCAGTTTACAGTGGTTAGCGAGGAAGACTGATGATTGACTAGACCTTGTTTCTTAGATATTTCTATCCTGTAGAAATTACAGATGTGGCGTGGTAACAAGCTTCTTTGGATTTTAGTACTGCTGTGGTGGCCAGTAGATCACTTATTTCTTTGAATGTCTAGAGCTCTTTGAATGAACTGCAGCCACCAGGGTTTTTGTGAACCTCAGTTAATGGATGTACACAAAAGTTTCTGTTTCTGTAGCTGACTGACTTCTCGGCCTAAAACTAAAGGAGGTCAAGGTTGCTATTCTAGCCAATTCTTATTTTTCCCCTTATTTTTTCCTAACATGTCATTAGGTGGTTCTTGGCTCGTAATAGTAAGTTACGAGTGTTCTCTTGGGATTAGTTGTACCGGGATAGGATTGCAGGTATCAGGGAACAAAGTCTGACATGTGGCAAGACCACGTATTTCATCAGGGACCATATCCTGAACATGACTTGTTTTTGTTGATAGCTAAGACTGCCTTCAGCAAGAGAAGTCTGTGAACTTGTGCGTCTCCGTGTCAGTGACAGTAAGAAACCATAAAGATGAAAATTACTTGGCTACCAATCTCTTAGAGCCTTTAGTTACACTTTTAAAACTTCTGCCCCAGGTAGTTCTTGCTTATTGTTAACGTGGTTAAGGGTTGATACCACCATCTTCACAAAGACTATTAAAATGCCTTTCTGTTTGGTGTAAGAACATGCTGTGTGAGCTAGCCAGTTTCCATCCCTCTACTTGTAATAGGCTTCAGGTCATGACACTCTAGTCAGGCTCTTGTGTTTAATAACGTCCTGTTTCCTAAGATTCAGTCCTCTCTGAAATCAGTTTACATTTCTACCAGAGAACAATACTTTAGAAAAGGTTTCTTGTTGGATACAATTTTTATTATGTTGACATCATAGGTTGTGCATAACTTATCTCCAAGCAAATAGATAAATGCTTGTTAGTCACAAACGTTGACTCTCCACAAAATATTTAGATTGAATGAATAAAATAAGTTATTTGTTGAACTGTGGTTCTTAGGGAAACTTTCTTTGTGACTCTGCAGTCCAGTCACCTTGTTATAAATTACAAAGCTCTTTTTTCTGAGGTGTTGCTGCTGAATTAACTGAGTTGGTCCAGCTCACCATTGACAGTTTGGAAGATGAGGGAAGCTGCAGCCTCCTTGTCCTGCTAGAGGACTCAGAAGATAAAGGGTGTGCGAGCATCGAAAGTTCAAAGCTGATGTGAAATGTCAGTATTATGACTGTTCTTTTGTGGGTTAATTATATTTCTAACCTTCAAAAAAACCCCTTTATTTTTAAAAGTTATTATTTTTTAAAAAATTATTTTATATGTGTATAGTGCATTATTCAGTTTATCCTTGCATTTGTTGTGATCTTTTGAGTGGGTGTCAGAAGATACTGTGAAGTCAAACATTAAATGAGAACTCCATGTTATGAGGATTTTTGTGCTTTTTTTAGGGACACGTGCAAGTGCAGAATTCTTTTAAATAAGAAGAATTATTTTTATTATGTTATCTAATATCCTAGATATCTAGTATGCTGTTGGGGGATTGTGGCCTGGGGTTAAAAAAAAAATACAAGAAATAAACTATTAATTGATGCTACAGTTTAGAATTAATGGTATTTTCAAATTTAAATTTTTAAAATTTTAATTCAGTCACCATGATGTTGCTAAATAAGATTTTTTTTTCCAGGTTAAGCAGAAAATCAGCAGAAATTAAGAGCTGAAAGTAGTCATACCAAATAATGTCTTAAATGTGTTCACCCACTCTTAGAGGAATGTTCAATATATCTTGAAAAGTAAATGTACACTAAATTTATCAAGTTGTACAGATGAAAGATTAACTCTGATTCTCTAGTAAAAATGGAATTTAGATATTAAGAAAATAAAGTGGTGAGAAAAAATATTTATGTAGAGTTTTTATGTGATCTAAGTGACAGATACATTAATATATGAAGGAACCATGATATCTTCAAGAGAAATCAGCTGATGCATTAGAATCTTTGCACATGTTTTCCCACTGTATTTAAATATGAACTTGTGAAGTTCATAATACATCATTTTAAATTTAAAAAAGAAGGTGATAGTCTGTTGCCCACTACATAGGTGAACATAAGATATTACTTGGAATGAAAACAGAAGAAGATGCAACTATTTTGAAAAGTTTACATTTTCACTGTATCTTTAAATGTTGGAGGACAGTTTCAGAGCTTACTAGGATCTGTATTTGTGTTAAAAGTCACAATGCAGTTTTTAATGGACGTTTTACAGAAGAGTTAGAGTAATCTTCTGTACAATGTTAAGTTGATTTAGCTTGTAATGGTTTTAGGTCAAGAATGTCTTTATTTCATTTCCATTTGTAAGGTCATCTTGATATTTTATCATGTTACCAGAAGCACCATAATGCACACAAAACCACAGTTTTTATATATCTTAGTTATTTTTTAAAGTTTTGGTTTTTTTTTTTCTTTTTTTAGAGTAAAATATATGGAGGTATAATGAAACATTATGAAAATAAGTGGGTGCTTGTGGGTAACCAGTTCATTTTCTGGAGCAGTTTGTTCTGTTAGTCTTTTAGTAGTACTGAATTGTAACACTGGAGAAAAATACCAGTGATCTGTCAGTGGGTATTTCACTGGACAATTCACTTCACCCCTTTTAAAATAATAGTGATTATACTATATATAGGCTTTCTTATTTATAGCTGTTTGAATATTATTTTGACTTTTTTGTTGAATATGTTTTCTAAAAATGTTCTTAATGTAAAATATGCAATGATGTAGTATCATTTCAATATTTTGTTTTTTCTTAATTTAGAATAGGTCATGAATTGAGCAGTCAGTTGTTTAAAAGAAAGTCAAATCGATGGGCAGTGTTCATCTACTGTTTTCTACTGATTATATTTTCTTGCAAGGTTTTGGTTGCAAAGGAAATGTGGACTTCCCTTGCTTGTTAAGATGCTTGATTATTTCACATCTTGCTTCTAAATTTAATCTTCACCAATAATTGTGCTTCCAGATTTCAGCTTCTGATTCCATGTGTATTCGTTCAGTGGCAATGTTGGCTTCAGTGTGCCTGGCTGCTTGTCCCATCCTGCTCTGTCTCTTATGTTGTGCCAACATAGCATCCATTTAGAGAATTTCCCCCCTCTGGCATAGTCAGCAAAAAGCAAAAGGATGGGTGTTAAGTGTGGAACGTGCTAAACTGTCATTAGCAAACGAAGAAAACCAAATTGTAGTTCAAGTTTTCCTTCACTGTTAGAGGGCAGTGAAGTTACAAGTAGACTGAACCAACTATATGACATCTAACAGATGTCTGAAACAAGAGTTGAGAGGTGTGGGATCTGGCGCACTTAGGGGCACATTCTGTGCCTGAGGAATTAGGCATTTTTCAGGATGTTATGGAATCTAGTACTTTATATGGTTTGCCATTCTCCTGCAACTTGACACCAAGTGTTTTGTTTGTTTCTTGCTTCGCAGTTGCTTTGCGGTTGCTTCTTGCAGTCTGATTTCACCTTGCCAAAAAGGAATTAATTCAAGTTTTAGTGCTTGCTACCTATAGCTTGACAAAACTCAGCAGTAGGAGTCAGGAAGCTGAGTTGAAGTACAGTGTGTGTTGGAAGAAGGGTGGAAGGTAAAAAATGTAGCTTATAGGAAGGCATAAACAATTGAAGCCAGGTAAGATGAGTTGCTGTGCCTGGGCACTAGCGTTTTTTTCTTCTTGTGGTACAATTGGTGTGGAAAGTTGCTGTGGGCAACTTTGAAAGGTAGAACTTCTGTGTTTTTCCAGCTTTCATAGAATCCATACACAAAAGTCATATCTTTGAAGATAAACCCCGTCAAATTCCAATTGAGTTACGACACATAGGTGAAAATGTAAGAAAAGGGATGTTGAGGACAAACAGGAATAAATGATTAATGAACAATTTGTAATGAAATGGGAAGAACTTCAGCCAGGTAATCTTCACATGAGGATGATTTCTGGGTTCATTGTGTATGAAAACTCTTGTGTAAGTTAAAATGGTGAAACTATTAGTGTTCATAAGTGCTGTGAGCTAGGAGATGAACTGAGGTAAATATTTTCAAGCCATTAACTACATTAAAAACTCACATTGTCTTTGCAGGAGGAGAGACTTCAGCATGCAAACCTTCATCTGTTCGGCTTGCACCATCGTTTTCATTCCATGCTGCTGGCCTTCAGATGGCTGGACAGATGTCCCATTCGCATCAGCAGTACAGTGATCGTCGGCAGCAGAACATAAACGACCAACAGGTTTCTGCCTTATCGTATGCTGACCAGATTCAGCAACCTCTAACATTAACAAACCAGGTAAGTGATAACAAAAAAGTCATTTTAGATGTCATAATTCTTATTCTAAATATATTATACACCCATAAATTACAGGATCGGGGATGTGGTTGGGGGGTGGGAGTGTTTGTTTGTTTGGATTTTTTTAACTTCTAAAAACTTTTTTCAGCTAACTTGTGCCTCTGCAGGGGTGGGTGGACAAATAAGTTTCAGGAAGTTGTTTTTAAACATCTAGTATATATTTTTTGTGATTATTTCTAACATTTATTAGATGGGAGGGGAGAAAGATTGTCCAAGTGGAGAGTTGCAAAGAGAATTTAATAGTAGTGCTTTTTTTTCCAGGGCTGTTTGATCCAGAGTCACTACGTAGTATCTCTGGAATAGAGAGATTTGCACAAAAGACATTTTATTAAGGAAGATACATGCTTTTTTTTTTTAAAAAAACCAAAAAAGGCAAAATCTAAAGCTGTGCTATCATTGGGGTTTTCCTGTTACTAATTTACTACTTACTATTGCAAGGAGGTAAAATGAACACAGGGATTAGTATGATTATGGATGCTTTTGAGCTGTCAAGATCAGTGTTACGGCTTTTCAGTTGCTAGAACTGCAGAAGTAGCTTCCTAATTAATAGTGCTAGGTTGCTAGTCACAAGAGCTAGTATTTGTGTAAGAGAGAATTCTATTGCTTTCTTAAAAATGGCACAGCCCAGTTGTGGAGACATGAATGCAGATAGATGTCAAAGCTTGAAGTGTGGAAATCTGTAAGTCAGAGCTTCAAATTTGGTGCAGGCTGATGAGGCATGTTCCATTTCAAGAGGATCAAGAGTGAAGTCTTTTGCTGCTACCAGCTTCAGGTCTCTTCTTGTGCTCAAGTTGACTTTGGTAGAAAAATCTGCAGTACCATCAAGAGCTGCTCTGTAGAAAGGCAGTTATGCAGAAAGAGGGAAAGACTAAAGAGGATGGGAATGGTCAAACTAAGTGCCAGGGTGTTTGATACTAGGATTTGAAGATCTGTAATGGCTAAGAGCTCTGTGAAGAACGGTAAAGTGAATGGAGCTGGCAAAGGATGTTTTTGCTTTCATGAGAGCCACTCAGTAGGAAGAGTAAATCTGCTCGTCTATAATAGTACTTAGCTTGAGAAATCTATGAAGGTATTTTATGTGACTTTTTCTAGGTTAAAGGTCGCTCAAAACCTCCACAATGAGGTTAGTGAATCAGTCTGCCAATTAAGAGAAGTTGCTATGTTTCTTAATCTTTTCAAGTTACTTATCTAGCTGTTAGAATCTGGCATCACCAGATGTGAGCTTTAGTGTATGTTAGCGCTTAGTTGTTCGTGTTTTCAAACCAAAAGGAAGATCAAGAAACTTTAGGATGTATCGCCATCTGTGTGGTCACAATGGCTTTTGAATGGTAGCTGAATATTAGAAAGCTGAAGAATAGTGTTTGGAGAATAACCAAGAATTGTTGACCAAAGAATGCAGCCCACTGAGATGGGAATCTAAATATAGGGGGAAAGTTGTGATTGGTTCCACCTTAATAATGGCAACCGAGCTGTCTTTGCACCACTAACAGTATATTGGAATAAATGTTTTTATTTTTCCAGTTCTGTCTTGGTTTTTGTGCATTGTAGCTTCTGTCTTCCTATTTTGCTGTAATTACATTGTTGAAGACTTTATAGTCCTCTGCCTAAGCTGCTTGGAACTGTTACTCCTTCATCCTTTGTGAGCTGCTTTCAGCACCCTTCACTTTGGTGGGCAACTTGAACTGCTTGTCTGACTGCTTGTCTTGTGACTCTTTCTTCTTTTGACTTCTTGTGCTTCTTCTGTCAACAAGTGCCGTAAAGAGTTCTCACCAGATGCCAGGTTGGTGTGGAGGTTCTGTATGAGCTTCTGTTGGGGAATCTGAATGGCTTTTTGCTTTTGCACTACACTTCTGGTTAATCTTATCTGCAAAACCAAGTCCTGCTAATATCTCTATGCTGGTGAGTCAGATCATCTGCTCTAGATCTTGTCTCTACAAAAAAATATTTCTTGGTTTTTTTCTTTTTCAGTTGCCCTTTTATCAGCTCTAGTTCATCTTGATTAAAATGTAACTCTTAGTCTTTTTTCTTCTTATAAAAGTCGTGACACCCTATTGTTGAAGGCTTTGTGCTCTTACATGACCCCATTGCTGTGGGCTACCATCTTGCCCTCTGCTCCAGATGTAATCTGCATACCAACTAGATCTTCATGTCTAAATGATACATACATCTTACAGATTATTTCTTTATGACGTTTCTACAGGAATCCCTTTTATTTAAGGTATTGCCTTGAATATGCTGCAGCTCGTTTCTCTCTGTCCTTGATAAAAGCAGTTCTGTCCTGTATATGTCAATTCTGAAAAACTCTTGCAGAGATCATTTTCTGAACCATCCTTGTGTGGTTGTTTCAGTGCTCTGTTGGAAATCCCACCACCAGTTATTTCCTTTGTTATGTGCTTGTCTGTTATTAAAGCGTGTATCACAGAATCACAGAATGGTTGGGGTTGGAAAGGGACCTCTTGAGATCATCTAGTCCAGCCCACCTGCTAAACTGGTTCACCCAGAGCAGATCGCACAGGAAGGTGTCCAGGTGGGTTTGAATGTCTCCAGAGAAGGACACTCCACAGCCTCTCTGGGCAGCCTGTTCAGTGTTCCATCACCCTCAAAGTAAAGAAGTTTCTCCTCATATTCAGATGGAACCTCCTGTGCTTCAGTCTGTGCCCATTGCCCCTCATCCTGTTGTTGTGCACCACTGAAAGGAGTCTGGTCCCATCCTCTTGACACCCACCCTTGAGAGTAAGCCTTTAGTAACTGCAAACTCTCTTCAGTCACATAAGGTGACATACTTCTATGTTTTCAAGTACATATGGTTGAGAAGATCGTGTTTTGAACTTAGGCAGCAAAAGGAATAGTAGAAAGCTTGATAAATTAATACAGCCATGAAAAATAGGAGGAAGAAAAAGGTGACTCCTGGCAGATATAGGATGTGCAGTTCTTAAAGGGTGGATGCTTATAATGCCATGTCTTGCATCCAGTCAGACAGACAAGAAGTTAGATCTCTGAGCTTCAGTTTCCCAGAACTCCCTGATGCCAACAGTGGTTGTCAGCAGCCCAGACGGTTGGGTCAGCTTTGGTGCCATCGGTTTCAGCAGCCTCAAAGCAGCCCGTTTGGTGCGAGCGTCCCACAGTTGGTGAACAGCGAGCTGCCAGGCCCTTTGCCCCCGAGAGCGCTCCCTCCGTTACCTCGTCGCTCCGGTGGCCGGCTCTGTGAGGCGGGGCTCTGCCGGGGTCGGCGGGGGCTCTGCCGGGGCCGCCGGGCGAAGCTGTTTCCCGCGCCGCAGCCGCCACCTGCTGGCCGGAGTGCCGCACTGCGCCGTGCGGCGGGGCCCGCCGCCTGCTGCGGGGAGAGGCCGCCCGCCCCTCACCCAAATAGCCCATCGTGCCCATGGGCACCCCTCTTCCTAACTAACCGCCAGTTAAATTGTGTGCTGAGCGGCTTCATGTATCTCTGAGTCAGTCTTTCACTGACGGAATCGGCAATACAGATGTTACAAAGGTTGCTTTTTTAATGGCTGAACTTTGTAAACAGTGTTCTGTCCAAATCCAGGGAAGATTGACTAGCTTGAAAAAACGCAGGGATGAAGTCTCAGCTTTTGAGATGCCGAAGTTTTATAGAAATAATGGGTATCAAGTAGCTCTTCTCTGAAAGAAAGTTTCTTCAGGCTACAGCAAGATGCATAAGGAGAATGCTTGTCAGTTGCTGAGAGTGGCTGCTAAGTTTTAGTGTGTAAAACAGCAGCATTTTCTGTAAACGATGCCATTTTGATAAATACCAAAGATTTGACTTACTATGATTTTTCAGGTTATTTTTGTGTCTTTCTTTTTACTGAGGACTGACTCCTTTTTTGGAGGGGCATTGTCTTGTTCAAGTTCCTGTAATGATTTTCATTCATAACCAAATAATGGGGAAGCTAGGCCTTGAATATTAATGTATTGGTTTTATTCCTGCTTGTTTTTTCATTTGTAATGGCTTGCAGACCATATTCTTGTATTTTATTAATTATTCACAGTTGCAGATTACAAGTTAGGAAATAGTGATGACAATTTATATTAAAGTTGTGTAAATGGTGCGTATTTATATTATACGTTACCCTTAAAATATTGTTTACATAAACTTGATGCCGATGGTCGCCAAAACCTACTCTTCTCATCATTGGCAAGGAACAAATAATAGGAAGATACTTCAAAGCTTTGTTTTTCACTTATTTATGAGGTTTTAAATTACAGTTAAAAACTTCCAGCTCTTTTTTCTCCTCAGTAGTCAGGCCTTGTGGCTTTTGAAAACCGCTGGATTGTAAGGGTTTACTTTTTATCTGTGCTTCACCAAGTGCCTAGCCTGCTGGCAGGATAGAGTCCTGCTCTTGGTTTCGTGGTCTTACCTTTCTGACAAGTGCCAAAGCCTGCTTCAGGAAAACAGTAAGAGCAAGTGGACTAGAGTGAATAGAAGAGATGAGGTCTGTGGGACGTTTTTCCTTTAGCAGTAACAAACAGTAATATTTCTTTGTCCTGTTTCAACTGGTTGCATCTTGAGAGTTCAGCGTAGCCTTATGTGAATATAAGAGCTGAAAAGTTTTTACTGCTTCGAACAAGCATTTCATTTGTGCTATGCTAATGTTTATCTTCATCATGGACACTCAGATTGCCTGAAACATTTTTTCAGTTAAGTACCAAAGATGAGAAAATTGATTTACCTGATAAGGAAGTTGAGGTGAGATTCCTGGGCAGATTTTGGTAATGAATTCCAACAGTTTGGCTTTCACAAAGCACCTGGAATTCAAAGGTCAGACTGACTGCTAAACATCTTTCTCTCGATATGTATCTAAGATCACTTAGCACCTGCAAGATTCTAGGTTTTACTTAGGTTTTACTTCACCCTATGTTGGTCAAAGGTTGCATTGATGGCAACTAGATCACTGCAAGGTTAATGTGTTCTAGCTGGCAGTAGCAAATCCCTAGTTCAGTTCCTTCAGCTACCTAATCAGCAACGTCGTTATTAGTGATGGTCAGACTTCAGGAGACTCTGTCAGAATGGGAGCACGCGTTTCCTTTCAGTGAAAGCATTTATCTCACTGTCCACCTGTTCCAGACGTTTTTTGTAGAAAAAGATGTTTATGCTCTGGAAACAAGAACTTCAGAGTGGAGTTTTTTGTTCCCCTTCTCCCCCTGCTGCCCACTGTTTTGTTTTGTTTGTTTTTTTTTTTTAATAGTTGGGCTGAATCAAGCGGGATAAAGTCTTAGCAGATGACCCTTGTTTCGTTATTGGCTGTATTTATTTATTTAATGACAAACTTGCGTGTTTCTTACCATTACTTCTATTCAGCAACCTTTTCTATTTGGGGAAAGAAGCCATAAAGGGAAATACTCACAAAACACAAGTTAATGATTAAAGTAATTGGACTGAAATTCTGTCCCTACCTGCATATAGTTCTGGCTCCGAGTACAGTCAGTTTGAAGAAGAGTCTTGGCACATATGGTCATTTTTCTAAAAATCTGAATTTTGCTGTATATTATGGGGAAGTGTTACTGTGGCTTGTGCTTATAGCAATTAAACATCTGTTTTGTTTACCCTCTGGAGACACCATCTATTAGAGGCTGTCCACCATGATATACAATTAACGTTGACTTCCTGTCCTACATTGTTGTGATGCAAGAAGAGTTTTGAATAGCAGGTGATATAGGAGATGAGACTGGTCCATTCACTTCTTTAATATGAGAGTCTATTAAATAGGTCATTACCATTGGAGTTCTTGCTAAAAGTTACCCTTATAATATAAAATCTTCTTTATTTATTCTGATTGTGAAATGGAACATGCACTATACGCAGGCGGGATTTATCTTCTTTGTTAATGAATGTGGATGTTGATGGATCTGTCTTTTAAAAAAACACCTGAGTTAAAACATTCCGTTAACAGAATACATAGATCGACTTGGAATTTCCCATAATAAAAGATAAAATGCATTTAATGAGGAACAGTGCCATCTGTTTTTTACATAACAAAGCATGTGTCCAAACAGAGAGAAGTACATTATCTGTTCCTTCATTCATTAAACCTAAAAGACTATACTAGTCAAAAGTTGTAGTTTCCTTTAAACAAGGTTTGCACTCCACACATCTAAGTGAGACTCATGGTTACCTTTTTGTGTGTTTATTTGATGATCCTTCTTTGTTTAGATCAGTTACAGGTTGCTTCTCAGTGTTGTGAGAAAACCGAATTTAATTTTCCTTGCTTGAATTTCCATCACGGTACTATCCCAGGTAGCTGTACTGTTTCGATTGAGGCATAAGTGTGGACCAATCAGAATGTGATGGGTATCTACTGGTGCATGTAGTTGTAGTGATGGTAGTTTCTTGTCTCTCAGTTTTGAAATATAAGCATATCTCCTGATTTATGTTCTGTCTTTGGGAAGATCTGAGGTTGCAGTGTTGCTGTCTGGCCACCAGATAGAGACTGAAGCTTGTGGAATAGATTTTTTTTTTTTTTTTAAATGGTTGAGCGTTCTTTGAAGCCAAGAGGGAAATCAACATTACCCCAATGATAAAGAATTTGAGTGTGTTATTGTATAAAATGGGTAAAGACCACTTTGTTCCTTAGTCTTCCATCATCAGGAAAAAGCATGGTTTCCTTTAACAGCAAAATCTGCTGGTGTTCCCGTGTTCCGATTATCTCTTTAAGTCAAATTAAGAAATTTAAAGGAAATACTTGCATTTGGAAAGCCTGTAACGGTGACAATTGGGATTAGGACTAGATGCCTTTTAGTTGATTAACAGTGCCATTAGAGAGAAGCAAAAGCGGTCATATTTAGATGTGATTTGTCTAATGGTTAACATGTGTTTGACAGATGAAAGCAAGGAACAAAAATATTTTGGAACTGTCAATTTGTTTTGGAAACTTTGATGCAGAGTTTCCTGATGTTTGCAAAATGGTTGTGCTTGTGAAAAAAAGGAGAAAGGAATTAATTTGGTAAACCCGCTAAAGGGAGATTGATGGTAGTGGGCACATCCAAAAGCAAATTCACTGGACCAAACACGTAAGGCGTGCCTTGGGTTAAAACTCCCTGAGGGGAGGTTAACTCCATTGTATCATCTCGGGCAAACATTTCCTAATCAGAAAGACCCCAGGTCACCAATCTTGCAGGGATGTAAAAATCTGTACATGGGCTTATTTGGATTGGTGTGCACCAAAGCTTTGAATTGCTGTTTCTTGGGAGCCTTCAGCTCCACTCAATGATGTACCTGTTGGGAGTCCCAGCCTCAGGCAGATGCAGTAAGCTTACTGGCAATTTTCTACCTTCCCCCCACTTTTTAGCTCTCTCACTTGTTCACACTCTTTCTTGCTCCCTCACCCTTGCACATGTCCCCTTTCTTCCCCCGATGCAGTCTGTGCATCCACCGGAGGAGATGGTGAGCTCAGCTTTCTGGTGTGGCCGCTTGGGTACATGAGTTCAGGCCCAACCTCAGAAGCACAAACTCTCTTTATCGCTTCTGTTTGAGAGAACTTTTCAGGGTCACTTCAACATGGTCTTTGTATTTGGTCATTGGGTAAGGAAATGAACTATTTGAACAGCTACCGCTGTAATTAGGTAATATCATGAAAAACAGAGGAGCAGTTTTGCTTTTCGAGCTCATTTATTAGTTCAGCAATACTGATATAAAACTCAGTTTCATTATTTTTGTTGATAGCTTATGCTCTTGTCTCAGCTCTGTGGGAGTATAAGTTTAACAGTAATAGGAGGCAGCAGATGAGATGAAGCACTTGGAAGTGAAGAGAGTTACGAGTGTGAGCATATTTGATGACATGAGATGAGAGCTGTAAGGCTCAAGATCAGAGCATCCCAACATGTAGGAAGTCAAGGAAGGGGAGCCAAGAGACCTGTGTGGCTAAACAGGGAACTGCTAGGCAAGCTCAAGTGGAAGAGGAGAGTTTACAGATCATGGAAGGAGGGCCTGATCACTTGGGAAGAATATAAGGCTGTTGTCAGAGGATGTAGGGAGGCAACTAGGAAAGCTAAGGCCTCCTTAGAGTTAAACCTGGCAAGAGGGGTCAAGGACAACAGGAAGAGCTTTTTCAAATACATGGCAGATAAAACTAACACCAGAGGCAATGTAGGCCCACTGATGAATGGGGTGGGTGCCCTGGTGACAGAAGATGCAGAGAAGGCAGAACTACTGAATGCCTTCTTTGTCTCTGGCTACTCTGC